>JAUMHN010293712.1:0-18725 GCA_032360265.1 Heliamphora ciliata
TCCAACCTCCATGCTCACATATACACGACATCAACATGCTCATGTTCCAAACACAGGCAACCAAGCACACACACATCGTCATAAGGTGATGTACCCTCTTTCCACAGCTCATAGGTATTCGAACCCAGAGCTTTGATACCAAGTTCTCAAATTCTAAACTCCGAATCACGTGAAAAACCACAGAACAACTACTAAAAATGCCTAAACAAAAGGGATGTAAAACCAAAAAGCCGAATAAGGCCAAAATCTTTGTAAAAACGTACTATCGAGAGTTTATCTGATTTAAAAGAGTAGCCAAGAGAGTATAGCTACAGCCCACCAGCCAAGCCTTTTCAAACAAAATATAAGTTTTGAATAAGAAAATTCTTTCCATTTTAAGAGAAGCTCAGGCCGTTCAAAAAATCTTTCTCGAAGCACAAGAGTTTAAATGAAGCATAAATCATTTGAAAAATTTCATTTTGTAAACCGTTGAACCCAATAACGAAAAATGTAGTAAGATACTACAGAAAACAACAAGCGGTCTAAGCAGCCTTTGAAAAAAATTGTTGTTTTGTTTTAAATCTTGGCTCTTGGAGATCTTGACCTAACCCTTTTGGGTTCTCTTTTTGTACAAAATAAACCCTCGAAAGTGTGTTTGTTAAAGGTTTTAAGTTTACTTTTATCTTCGTTCTCTGACCCATTGGTCTCGGGTGGTTTTGATGGATTTGATTATTTCAAAATGGGTTTTTCTTAGGTGGTTCACATGGCCCGGGTTTTGGAGCGTGACAAACAGAGTTACAGGAACTTAAGATACAGCTTCAAGAGTTACTAGATAAGGGATTTGTATGCCCGAGTACATCCCCGTGGGGAGCTCCGGCCTTATTTTTCAAAAAGAAGGATGGATTCTTGAGATTGTGTATTAATTACCGAAAGTTGAACTAGGTGATGGTAAAAAATAAGTATCCTATGCCGAGGATTTATGATTTGTTCGATCAATTAAAGTGTTTGAGTTATTTTTCAAAGATTGATTTCAGATTAGGGTATCACTAGTTGAGGATCAAGGAAGTGGGCATAGCAAAGTCCGCCTTTCGAACTCGTTTTGGTCTTTACGAGTTTTTAGTCATGCCTTTCAGTTTGACAATGCACCTACGATATTCATGGACTTGATGAATCACATATTCCATCCATATCTTGACAGTTTTGTAGTCGTGTTAGTAGACAACATTCTTATCTACTCACCATCGAGGGAGATACATGAGAAACATCTACGTATCGTTCTGCAACTTCTGAGGGAACATCGAATGTATGCAAAATTTGAGATGTGATGCCCCGGCTTCTCGGCAAGTCAGGACATACATAAATATAAAATAAAGAAATATTCTAGCTATTCATTCACAGATATTCATTATAATATTATATCATTAAGGATTCAATGCCAACCAAAATATATATAAGCATTTACAGTTTCATAAAGAAATTATAAAATTGTAATGGATGCTCGAAAACTGAACAAAAAGAAACAAAAAGATGACATGAATCTTCATCTAAGCTTTATTGGGATCGGCGTGCTCTAAGAACTCACCTTGATCGGTATATCCTTCTTCGTAGGGGATTTCTTCTTCAAAAACTTCATCTTCACATGTGGCACAAAGCCATGAGCCAAAGCCTAGAAGAAATACTCCAAACTTTCCAACAAATCTCATGGCACAAAATTCACCACAACACATTTAATACTACACTTTAAGCATTTATAAATTAAGGAGATGGGCAAATTTGAAGTATACAACATGGTAAGTAGGTAAATATAAAAATAACTAATCATGGAAGAAACGTGATAATAAATGCAATGTGAATGCCCAACCCAACTCACACCAGGAAACATAATATGAATTCCACGTTGGAAATTTCATGAGTAGACTTTATGGGCAATTGATCACCTAGCCATCATCAGGCCTCGTTGCGAATAGTAACCATGTCATCAAGCTTCATGCCACAGCTGTTTTACTCAATGGCAACGGCATGGGGGTGGGCCACATTCTCCCGGCCAGCCAATATTCAATAATCAATCAACGTGCATAACCAGTTCAACCCACCTTAAGATCTGTGATGCCACTGCCGATGTCAAACCAAAGTCTAAGCTACGAAAGTCAGAATGCTAGCGACGAATCTATGGTACCCAAAAAGTTTCTTCATAAATAATTTTCATACACCAGGGACGCACCCAGTGTGTACACAAGGAATATATCAGAAAATATTTCATAAAATTGGCAACCAGGGACGCCCTAGACTTAGAACCGAAGAAATGATAACTCCAACCTTCCTATACCCACAATGGTATGAACATATATAAGATGGACTCCAACGTGTTATGAATGTAAAGATGACAATGCCCAAGAGGGTACAATATATAGCTCAAAGTACATTTACTTATAACATGGCATAACACTAAGCATGGCAATGTACAAACTAACATAGCATAAAGTACAACAAGTTAAAGCACGGAGTACAACTTTCAAAACATGGTTCAAATCTTTTGGCATGGTCATTTTTTCATCATATAGTTACACTAAAGTATTATTCATCTAATTTAAATCAAACAAAACATATAAATCATGGCACATAATACAAACATGCTTCACCGTACACTTAACCAATTATTAGTCAACTTCTAACCACTTATTTGTATACTACAACAGCATTTTAAGGTACTTAAATTTTGATTTTGGTTCTGATTTTTAGCCACATTATGGATAAAAATATACTCTACAACTTTCATGTTGAACACTAAGACTCAATCCTAGGGTAACTAAGGAATTCAGCCCTCACAAGTGAAATAGCACTATACATAAATTTTTCTAAAAAAGTCTCTATTGGTTTCAGTTTTGGGGCACCAAAACAGGTCCTACTAAGCTCAAATTTGGATATATTCTAGTTAAATATGTTCTCTACAAATTTCATGAAGAGTGCTTAGGGTAGATCATAAGAACATGTTGGCGAAATAACTCGATTTATAAAATGTGTTCAGGAGGTGTCAAACACTTAGTAGAGTTGAATTTTAACAGAGAGTTTAAAATTATTTTGGGTGTCATACAGAGGCTTTTGGATCTTATTTTTTGGACAGAAACTAGATTACAATGTTCCTAACATTTTTCAAGAATGTTTTTTAAAAAAATCATTAAAAATAGAGGTTTTAGGTTGTACAAAAATACGTGACAGAAGGTTCTTTAAATCACCGAACAAAGTTTCAGTGGTTATTTGACGATTCAAAACTCAATATCTAAGGCTCATTTTTGGTGGGTAGCTACATAAACATGTTGGCTATAACTTCATAAAGATAGCTATGCTCAGTTCACATTTAAAAATGGGGTTTTGGGCTTTGCAACACAGACTGGTCTAAAACGACATGTTTTGATAAAAAAGGCTATATCTCAGGTTCTGTTTATTTAAATTAGTTCAAACAAATTTTATATGAAAGAAAACATAAAAACCTAGGTTTGGACATAAAGAACACACTCAAATCAGTTTTATACATTTAGTTATGAGTTTTCAAATATCAGAACAGAGAGCTCAAAAACCTCAAATCTCAGGCGTAGTTATGTTCTAGCCACCCAGCGCTTTGTATGTCAAGTTTTGTTGCATTTTCTTTGCATGTATGGGTTATACCCTATTTCTTATCATGACGCCTTTCTAGTTCATGGTTTGGTTCTTATTCTTGATTGCGTTTTAAGAGATGGGTTGAGAGAAGTTTGAGAGGAGTTTAATCAGAAAGTTTTGAAGTATTTTCTTACCTTAGAAAGACTTGGTATGGTGGAAGGTGGGTAGGACTTGGCTTTAGAGACCTTCCTATCATCTTTGGACTCCCTTTTTCTCTTTCTCCTTCTTTCTTCATTTTTTTCTTCCCAAACTTTGAAGAACACTTGCAACACTCGCAATCCTGGTCTCTCTCTCTCTCTCTCTCTCTCTCCTCTTTGCCGAAAATAATGGTGGTGGAGTGGTAAGTCTTGGTTTTATAGAAAAAAGGGTAGTGGGTTCCATTATAAGATGTAAGACTTTATTTTAAATTTTCTTTAATTCCATTGGTTGCATGTAATTTTTACTATAATTAAGAAATTTTATTTCAGTTTTGGCAGATGAAATTTCGGCTAGGGCAGGTTTGGGAAGACCAAAATCTGATTTTTGCTTATTTTAATGTTTAAGTGAGGTATTGGTACTATATTATCCAAAAAATGCTTCAAAAATTAATTTGATTTATCTTTTTAGTCTTCTTACCTATCAAATTAGATTATTCTAGTGAGTTTATAATTAATTTAGTATTTTCATGATTTATTATAATTTTGGCAAAAATTTATTAATTAGGTGCAGAATATTAAGTCAAATTACGCTAGTTTGACAAGATGTGATTTTTTGACTTATTTAAGTGTGTAAGAATTTTAATAATGATTTATTTATTTTTGTTGGCTTAAAATATTATATTATTAATATTATTTGTTTGAATATTTTTGGATCACAATGATGCTTGATTTGTACATCTTTTTATTAATTTATGTTTAAAACACAAAAAGTGACTTTTTGTCACACACTCCTACGCAAATGGGCTACTAGAGGGTAATTTTTTTTTTTTTTAATCATTTTTGTTGTTATTTTTCCTTTTTCTACTTATTTAAATTTAAACATTTAATTTAGGGTGTCCATGTGTTAAATTTTGGATTTTAAAGATTTTTTGGTGTATTAGGGATAAAATAGTTATTTTACCCTTTTTATGAGAGTTTTTGATTTTTAATTTAATGTGTCATGGTAATTAATTAATTTGGAATGTTGGGAGTTTTCTCCAAGTATTAGGGCTTGCCTCCTGAGTGTTAGGTCTTCTAGGAATTTCGAATCGAATTAGGGTTTTTGTTTGAACAAGGGTTTTTAACCTTTAAGCGACCTAAGACCTTATGGGCTAACCTTTGGTAATACTAGGGTTTGAACCGGGTCTGAACCGGGTCCTTACATGAGAAGTGTGAATTTTGGATGCCTGGAGTAAAGTTTCTTGGACATGTGGTATCGAAAGATGGAGTATCTGTGGACTCTTCAAAGATTAATGCTGTGATGAGTTAGGAATGACCAAAGAATTTGTTTGAGATTTGTAGCTTTCTGGGTTTAGCAGGTTACTACCAATGATTCGTGAAGGAATTTTCCCGACTTGCCGCGCCGATGACTCGCCTTACATGAAAGGGTGTCAAGTTTGTTCAGAGTGAGTCTTGTGAGCTTGCATTCCAAGAACTGAAGAAGAGATTGACAAGTGGACCAGTATTGGTTATTTTGAAATGGGGTGTGGGTTATACTGTTTATTGTGATGCATCGTATAACGGCATGGGATGTGTCTTGATGTAGGAAGTCATAGTCATGGCTTATGGATCTCGACAATTGAAGACTCACGAACAGAACTATCCGACACATGACTTGGAGTTGGCAGCCGTGGTTTTTTCCTTGAAGGCATGGCGACACTATCTGTACGATGAGCATTTTGAGATTTTCTCCGATCACAAGAGTTTAAAGTATTTACTTTCTCAGAGAGACCTGAATCGACACCAGTAAAGGTGGATGGAGTTTATGGAGGACTACAATTTCGATCTCCAGTATCACCCGGGAAAGACCAATATCGCGGTCGATGCTCTTAGTAGAAAATCTCATGGTTCCTTAGCTTTAGTTTCCATGCGGGAATGAGACATGCTTGAAGAGATTGGTGAATTTTATTTGTGTCTTAAGGAGACAAAGGAGGGTGCGACCTTATTTTCAGTGGTTTCGCAACCCATGTTGATTACATGTGTTCTTCAGGCTCAGCAGACGAATTAGGAAGCTCAGATGTTATGGGATCGTGTTGCTAGTGGGGAAGACACCAAGGGGTGGGTTGTGAGCCCAAATCAGTGTTTGATATTTGTTGGGAGAGTGCTTGTGCCAGAGTCGTGCCGTGATGATGTGGTATATGATTTTCACCATTCTGGTCTTGTAGTGCACCCGGGAGGCACGAAGATGCATCATGATTTGTACAGACAGTTTTGGTGAAAGGGAATGAAGAGGGATGCAGCTCAGTTTATTTCTCGATTCCTTACTTGTCCGCAAGTGAAGGCAGAACATCAGAGGTCAGCAGAGTTTCTATAGCCGTTGCAAGTATCATAATAAAAGTGGCATAATGTCACGATGGATTTTGTATCTGGACTTTCGAGATCGCTTAAGGGACATAATGCTATATGGGTGGTGGTTGATAGATTAACGAAGTCTGCACACTTTTTTTCCATACATGTGAAGGATTCTGTGGACAAGTTGAGTAAGTTGTATGTTAGTGAGATTATTCGGTTACATAGAGTGCCTGTATCTATTGTTTTCGATCGAGACCCACGCTTTACATCATGCTTCTGGCAGAGTCTTCGGTCGGCTTTAGGCAAGAGTGATCTTTTTAGCACAGCTTTTCACGCTTAGACAGACGGTCAATCCGAACGTAATATAAAAATTTTGGAGGACATGCTGAGAGCTTGTGTATTAGATTTTCAGGGATCTTGGGATGATCATCTACCTTTGGCAGAGTTTGCCTATAATAATAGTTATCAAACTAGTATCAGGATGGCAACTTTTGAGGCCTTATATGACAAGTCATGTAGGTCGCTAGTATGTTGGACGGATGTGGGAGAAGCAGCAGTTTTGGGACCCAACTTGGTGCATGAGACAACAGAGAAGATCACCGTGATTCGTCAACGTTCGGTGATAGCCCAAAGCCATAAGAAGAGTTACGAAGATCGAAAGAGGAGACCATTGATGTGAGACCTTGACCCATTTTCATTTTTGGTATTTTTTTGACGCACGTTTAGTGTTTTCGTTTTAGCATGTTTAAATGCTTTTTGATGCATGATCGGGGTTAGATATGCATACGGGGTAGGTTCCTGGGGCTGTGGGGTGTTACGGTGTGAATTTCAAAAAAAGATATTTTAGAGGCCTATAAATATTTGGAGTTAGATATTTTTAAAATATATTTTTAAAATTTTTCCAGTAAATTTTTTTTTTCTTTGCCTTCTCTCTAAGTTCTTGGGAGCTCCGGGCTCAGTTTTCAACGGTCGAACAGCGGATCGTTGCTTTTAGCACGGTGGGCTACGCATTCATCCGGATAGAATTTTATTTTGGCGAAGCTCAATTTTGCACGTCGTTCGAGGCATCGAGTTTTTAACTCACCGAGATAGGATTCTAGACCCTACTGCTGTATAAGGGTGCTACGTGTAATCTGTGTGTTTTTAACGGTTAGATTGCCGTAGATCTGAATTTGTTTCAAAGTTGGGTTTTTGGGCTAAAAACTATTTTTTGACGATTTCGGTGGATGGAATCCGGTGTCGGGTGTATCTTTCGTGATCTTGGTGTTAGGCCTGGGCGTGTGTATGTCCGAGGGTGTTGGATGGATGTTTGGAGGCGTTGATTCGAGGTTTGGAGGACTGAACCCATAGCTCAAAAACCTGTTCTGCCTCAGTTTAGTCGACTGGACCGTGGAGGTCAGTCGACTGGATCTTGGTTCTTGGGTTCGGTCGACTGGACCGTGGGGTCAGTCGATTGGACAGTGTGTTTGGGCATTTTTGGGCATTTCCAGTGTGTTGGTCAGTCGACTGGGGGTTGGGGTCCAGTCGACTGAACCTGGGCAGTGTTGTGTTTGTGGTTTTGGTTGGTTTCTTGGTTTTCAATTGGTTTCTTACGGTATTAAGTTGATTGATTATGGGGTTAGTCAATTGAAATACTGTTGGATGCCCTTTTGGGGTTTGGTTGGTTGTGTGGTAGCTTTGGGGGTCGTGTCGTGGCCTTGGGTGTTTTTGTGGTGCCGTCCTCGATTTGGGTGTTGGGGCATGGTTGTGTACGTGCTGGTTATGTGCGGGACGTGTGGGTCCATGGTTTGGTTTAATGGTGGGTTTTGGTGAGAACTGTTATGTGGGAGGTTTAGGTGTTGGTCTCCGGGTTAGATGCTGATTATCCCGGTGTGTGGACCGGTCCTGGTGTGTGGACGGGTCGTTCGGGTGATGTTTTGATGGGTGACGTTGTGTTATATTGTTATACATGGTTATGTGCATTTATAACTGTTTATTTATGTACGGATTATGTAAGTGGATTACATGTTTTGGTATCGTTACGTGTACCGTGATTGCATGCTTTAAAACTCAGAAGTTTTATAGGCATGGTTATGTGGTATATGAGGAACAAATGCATGTGATGCATGTTGCATGAGTTGCAGGTGTTGTGTGAGCCGCGTGTGTAGCATGTGACGTGGTTTGTGTAGCGTAGTGACAGTACGTGGCTTTATGCATTTAAACCCTGGTTTAGTATGCTTGTTTTAATGCGGTCTTATCCCGTGGGATGCGATTTTATCTCGTGGTTTAAGCATGAGTAGGGATGCCTATTGATACGTAGATTTGTATCTGTTTTGCATATGTGGGGTGAATATTGGTCCCTCGGTGAAAGTCCATAAAGATATGTATATGAGGGGCGGATAATAGTCCCATGGTAAAAGTCCGTGAAGATATCTGTTGGCTTTGGTCAACGAGTCTAGTTAGGGCGGATAATGGTTCTACGGTGAAAGTCTGTGAAGATGTGTGTGTTGCACGAGTTGCGTGCGTTGTGTGTGTTGCACGGGTTGTATGCGTTGCATAGTTGGGGGCTGTGGTCCTTTGGTGAAAGTCCAAGAAGATACAAGAATTGTATGAACTACATTGTGGGATGGATAGACCAATTTTTAAATTGTTTTAAGAGTCGTCTGAATCGCGATCTAAAAATTGTTTTCTAACTGTTTTCAAGACTCCTGTGAGTGAGTCAAAAGATAGTTTATATCCTCGCTATCCCGTTTGCATGTGAAAATTATTTTAAAGGCTTGAAAGAGAGTCTAAAATTACACCTTATTTTCCTAGCATGTTTAGCTTATACTGCATGACTGTCTAGTTTCTGTTGAGCTTTGGCTCACGACGTAGGAATTGATTTTCTTCAGGTACCGGTTACGCAGGTTGATCTGGAGGTGCCGAAGAGGTGGAAGAGTTGTAGTCTTCCTTTTTGTTCCTTCTGTTACATGTATGTTGTAATATGTTTTCCCGATGTTAGAACCGTGTAATGTATGTCATTTAGCGATTATGTACAATGCATGTATGATTTACTTTGAGAGTGTATTCTCGGGTTAGTTATTTGTGAGTGTTTCACGTGACCCGATGTTTAGGGCGTGACAATTAGAGTTTGGGGTAGGGGACCATGTGTTTTTAAAGGTTTCGCCACGTTGAGGGTTGATGAGATTTGGTCGTAGCGGGAAGTTGTTGCCGCGCTTTTTTGGGTCGTTTGAAATTCTTGAGAGGATTGAGAAGGTAGCATACCGTCTAGCTTTGCCTCCTCAGTAGGCATCTGTGCACAACGTGTTCCGTATTTTGATGCTTCAAAAATACGAGCCTGACCCATCACATGTCTTAGATTGGGCTGAGTTGTGGGTGGACGAGGACATTTCTTATGAGGAATGACCCGTGGGGATTTTTGATAAGAAGGAAAAAGTATTGAGGGGGAGAACCATTGCCTACGTCAAGTTTCTGTGGCTGTATCACGGTGTTGAGGAGGCCACATGGGAGCTTGAGTTCGAAGTCTGTGTTAGGCACCTGAAGTTGTTTTCTTCTTGACCACGTAGTGAATTTCGGGGGCAAAATTCCTTAATGGGGGAAGAGTTGTGAGGCTCAATTTCTTTTTATTTTTGTAATATATATTCGACATGTTATGTAAGGCTTTTGGTTGTTATAGAATAGCTTTTCTATTTGGTGTATCCATGTTGTGACTTATAAACGCATGATAGGATCAATCCCGAAATCGTGAGGCATTGTGGAGTTAAAGTTAAAATCTTTTCTGGGCGGGACTGCTCGAGCAGTCCTTAAACCACTTGATCGGTTTGTCGCGAGAAGATAAGCTTGAGGCAGCTAGTGGCATTGGCATTTGGGCCAAAGCTTCCTCAATGAACTTCTCTCTTTCTCTCTTGAAAGAAACCCAAAACCCTAGACTTCTCTCTAGCTTTAGCCTTGCTCCGGGTGTGTTTTTTGGCGTTGCGAGAGTGGAACAGTGCTGTACTCGGCAAAGGCTTCGTGTTTGTCCGAATGAAATCTCGTTTCAGTGACATTGGTTTTTCACCGGTGGTTAAAGTTTCGAGTTTTTAACTCCATACAGTAAGATTCTAGACTTTCTTGCATTAAAATGGTGTTATATGTGATTATACACATTTTTACCATTTTAAATGCTATAAATGTTGAATTTTGTTACTAAACCTTGTTTGGTTAGATAAAAAACATGTTTTGTATTTGTCAGGTTTATTACAAAGTTGGTGTATGTACGTGTATATGGTTTTCAAATATATGAGTTCTGAAAATCGTAAGGAATTATATGAATGTTGCAAAAACATAGTTTTTGGTATTTAGAGTTAACCCTTGGGGTTAAGCATGGGTTTTAAATGATTTGATTGAATTGAGGATGGCTTTGTTCAAAAATATTGGTTTACCTCCATGATTTTTGGATGGTTTGGTTGTGTGCCTTTAATTGATTTAATGGTCATTCTGTGTGCTTTTAATGATTTTGTAAATGTACGATAATAATGTGATGGATGTGGGCCTCAATTGCTCCTTAGTGAAAGTCTAAAAATTTGCGTAAATAGGTACTTTGCTCCTTCAGGTTAATCCCTGTAAAAGATGTTATTGCCCCAATGGGAGGCATTAATTGTTATAGCAAAGTATAGAACTCGTCATTGCCTAGCGGGCCATTAGATGCCCTAGGCCTAGGTTAATAGATGGGAGTCTATAGTTGCTACCATTATTCCCAGTGCGACAATGTCGGTACGTGTAAATCATTGTGGTTGTGGAAACGTTTTTGGTTTTAAAACCTTGTTGGAAAACTAAAATGAATTTAGTGTTGTTTTCAAATTGTGAGACATTGTTGGGTTATATGAACGATTGTGGTTTTGAGGGAAAATCGATTTAAAATTTGCGTGGTTTAGTTGTTCATATAATTAGTGATTGTATGTTACACTTTTAACTCATGCTAGTCCATTCTTATTGGGCCTCGGCTCATGTTGTTGGATTTAAATAATTTCAGGCGATTCAGATCATTTGACTTGATGTTGTGGATTTTGGATGGTGGTGGCTGATTAGAAGACTTGTAGTTTTTATCTTTTGGTTATTTTGGATCATGTAATCGTTATACTATGTTTTATACATAAAAACATATGTTTTGTAAGCCTTAAGGCCATGGTACTAATGCATGCATGTTTGTATGAGAACGAGAGGAACCTTGGATTGGTTGTATTAGTTTCAAAGTCGTATGAAATGGGTTTTGGTTGGTTGATTTCAATGTTGTAACAAATGGTTTTTGGTTGATTTTACATTTGATATCAACACTTGTATCTCGAGGAAGGTTTTGAATCAAGTTTTACTTTTGTTTTAGATTGTTTTGTTATGCTTTGAAGGTTTTCAAAAAGCTGAAAAATGAGTTAAGTGTTTGGGTTTCAAAGGTTGGTTTTTGAGATGTGGTCCAGAGCCAGACCGCTCGATAGATCGATCAAACGGTCTATTGAGCGGTCAAAACCCTTTCTCGGTTGTTTTATAGGCATGTGGAAGAACCGAGAATAGGCAAGGACCGCTGGAGTGGTCTGGGCAGTTTTTGAAAACTTTGTTATTTTGTTTCTTTTTATCTTGGCTCTTGGGACCTTGATCATATTCTTTTGGGTTATCCTTTTACCTAAAATATATCCTCAGAAGTGCATTGTTCAAACGTTTTGAATTCGTTTTTGGTTTATGTTCTTAGACTTGTTTGGGCTCAGGTGGTGTTGGTGGGTCTTGGCATTGTAAACGATTTTTCTTGGGTAGTTTACGTGATCCAGTTTTGGGGCGTGACATGTGCAATTCAAGAACACCTGGGTAACAATTTGAGCCAAACGGTTCATAACTACCGTAGCAACAAAACCGCACAGCACACAAAAAAAGGTGCTGCGCGCGCACATGACAGTGCAAGAGGCGTAGTGCATGCGGTGGCGCGGTGCGGTGGGGCAACGGTGGTGTGTGGCCAGGTAGCGGTGGCAACAGTGTTTTAGTGGGACTGTGACTTGCAATAGCTGAGTCGTGCAGGGATTCTGATTAGCTGCAGTGTTTTGATAGGAATAAAAGACTAGAATCTTGATTCTAATAGAATTACAGGCTTTGTGGATGAACATTGTAATAACCCGGCTCAAACCCTAGTATTAGCAACGAATAGATAATGAGAATTTAGGTTGCTACACGAACAAGAAAAACCCTAATTAACCCGAAACCTAAATTTAACTCGAAAATCCTAAAATGACCAAATACTCAGAGGCAAAGCCCTAACACTCAGAAAAATTTCAGGATAGCTTAAATTAAGCAAATAACACAAAATATAAAATTAAAACTAAAAAATTCTCATAATTAGGGTAAAATGACCATTTTACCCATAATATAGCAAAAAGTTCTAAAAATCTAAAATTTGACACATGAACACCCAAAATCAGATATTTATATATAATTAATTAATAAATAACAAAATAACAACAAAAATGACCAAATTACCCTTGCATGGCCAGCCACTTAGGAAAATGTGCCCAAAAAGCTACTTTTTACCTTTTTAAGCTTAAAAATGAGAAAAAGATGTATAAATTTAGCATTATTTTGACCTAATACTTTTTATACAAGTAATATACATAATAATATAATAATATAGGTCAAAAAAGTAAAAAAATAATTATTTAAAATCTCTACACAATAAATAAGTTAAAAAGCCAATTTTAGTAAACTAGCTTAATTTAGCTTAAAAGCCTACACCTATTTAATTAATTTCTATCAAAATTATGATAAATCATGAAAAGACTAAATTAATTATAAATAAATTAATATAATAGGTTTTAGTAGGTTTAGATACCAAAATGATACATAAAATTAATATTTTATACATTTTCTCTCACAAAATGATATCAAAATACAATTTAAAACCTTAAATTAATGCAATTTAGTTTTGGTCCGGCCCAAACCTATCTTAGCCAACCCCCTTGCTGCAAAATCTATTTTTTTTGCAAGTTTTGAATAGCACCCACCATCCCATGCAACCAATGAGAAATTAGAAAATTCAAAAATTTACTTACATACAATAATTATGCCTCCAATATAAATTTTCTATAAAAACCAACATGCCAAATACCCTTCTCCTCTATACCCATTCAGCTAAGAGGTGAGAGAGAGAGCTACCCAAAAATTTCGAAGTGTTTACAGAGAAGAAGGAGAGAAGAAGGAAGAAGGAAGAAGGAAGAAAGAAGAAGGAGGAAAGGACCATGGAGCAAGCTACAAAGCTAAGTCCCATTCTTCCTCAACCTTTTAAGCATCAAAAGAGATAAGCAACTCCCCAAAAACCTTATGATATTCTCCCATAAAATACTCCTCAATTCATCTCTATAATAAACCCTAAGAAAAAGAAACAAATAATAACTCAAATAGGCGTCGTAGGCATGAATAGTGGACTGCTAGTGTAAGATTATGGCTTGAATATATTCTGGAGTTTTGATTTATATGAGTTTATGACATGCATGCAAGGACAATACATCAAAAATCAACATAACATGAGCTAAGTCATCAAAGCCCTAAGTAATCTGATTTTCTAGATGTGCCAACATTCTGCCACCAACTTCAAAACATGACAACTAATTGTAGAAAAATGATATTAAAGTGATGTTTATGTACATACTTAGATGTTTGAGTTCTCATTCATACAAAATTGGTTTGAAGTGATTTTGTTGGGTAGAACTCTAGATATGTCATTTTTTCCAAAGAGTGTCAGATCTTGACCACTCTGAGTTGCAGACCTAAAAACCCCATGTTAAAGTGAGAACCGAGCTTAGGTCAAAACACAAAAATTATAGGTAATACATTTATATTATTTTCCGCCAACAATAAGCCAAAAACATGAAGTCTTAGTAGGTCAAAATACTTCCCAAAGTCACTATTGAGGTTCAGTGACTGATAGAGCTCTCCGTCACACATTATTTTGTGAGACCAAAACCCTATATTTTTAAATACCAAATCCAAAAGTGGTAAACATGAAAAATTTAGCTAACATATTAGACTAAATACTGAGCAAACACCATCCCAAAATACCCATGGATGGTACCCCAAAGGCTTTGAGCATTCTCTGTTAAAAACTTATTCTGCAGACCCTTTTTAGGCTGACTATACCCATTTTATAAATTGGCCAAAATCACTAATTTTTTCCAAAAAATTGCCCTAGCACAAAACATGAAACTTGTAGGGGACACCTTAAATTAAAACCTCCCGAAACAGAAGAGCCATAGCCCTTGAATTGATGCCCCAAAATCATGGCCAACAGAGGCCCAAATTCTATGATTTTCTTTGTAAAATGTTGAATGGTTTTCACTTAAATAAAATAAATAACCCTTTTACCCTAGGCATTGACCTTAGTGTTAAACATGAAAGATATAAAAAATATTATTATCTGATTGGTGTTCAAATTTCATAAATTAAATCCATGTCTAAGTACTTCAAAACTCTGTCGCAACTTTAAATCTAGCAATTAAATATTTACCTAAAAATTGGCTAAGTGTAAGAATGGCGTGTTACTTGTGAAACTTGAATCTATGGACCTTATATGAACTTGGTGAATAATTGATGTATGAAAATGATGATTTTGATGAAATGAACCCATGCCAATAGTTCGATTCTATGTCGCATAAATTATGGTTATGCTTCGCATGCTTGTACTTGATGCTTTAGCAAGTTGTACCCTGTGCCGTATCATGTTTATATGCCATGCTATAATTAATTGCACACGAGAATCATATTGCACATCATGAGAATCCCTACACTTTATCTTGGGTTATCGGAGTCTCTTTCGTACCTTTCAAATTGGGTTGGGTGACATGAAAATCATTCTTTCAGTGGTTATGGATCTAGGGTGTCCCTGGTTGCCATAATTAAAATTGAATTGGGAGATTGCTTATTATAAAAAGGGGGATTAGGTACAATGGGTTCATCACTAGCTTTAATTAGACTTTGGGTTGATGCCTAACGAGCATCCTAGTCCTTAATGTGGGATAGGTTGGCCTGGAATAAGGATAGGTAAAATTGGATAAAGGCCCGCCCCCACGCCGTTGCCATTGTGTAAAACGGCTAGGATATGTAACCATAGCGAGGATTTTCCTTTCGCAACGAGATGAGGATAGGTTAAGGTGATCAATGTACCATCAAGTCTACTCTGTAATTTTCGACGTGGAATTCGTGATATTATATTGGAAGTACGTTGGGTTGGGCTACTGCATTGCATTCATCTGCATCACGCACTCGTACGATTGTTCTTATATGTGCTTTCTTTGTTGAAAATGATAAATTGTCAATCTCTTTGCCCTTAAATTTGTATTGGGTATTATACGATATGTATTGTAGGATATTTTGTTGTGAGTTGGTTAGACGGTTTAGGAAATTTTCTTTTGAGCTCCGGCTCATGGCATTCGTGCCACAGGTGAAGAAGAAGAACCATTTGAGGAAGGCGAGTACATTGAAGAAGACTTTGGGGAATAGGGAGAGTGGCAGGAGCTAGCAGATCCTAACATTGCAGCTTGAAGACGTAGAATGTTTGCTTTTTGATATCTTGTTTAGTTTTTCACGGATATATTGTAACTTTTGCTGAATTTTCTGGATGACTGTAATCATTAAGTACTTTGAACAAATTCTGAACCGCTAATGATGTAGTAATTATCATATGTAATTATTAATGCTCGGCTAGAATATTTTTCTTATTTATAGTTACGTATGTCCCGACATGCCCGGAGGATGGGGCGGCACAGTTGGTATTAGAACCTAGGTTTAGTGAACCTTTAGGCTTTGGAAAATGGAAGATTACCAGCTCTGTAGCGTAGAAAACTCTGTAAAATGTCTGTACTAATAATTTATCACCTATAATTTTAACAACTTAAAATCTTTACCTTGGGGTTTTCTCTATCTTTTCTTTTTGAGGATGGCATCCGACGAATAGCCAGTTGGGGAACCATGGGTAGCACTAGAACCTGAAGACTCGAATCCCGAAGAAGATTCAAAAGAAGACCAGTAGGAGATACCCGTGGAGGAGCAAGAACCTATCGATGTCTTTCCTTTAACGTGGGTTTTTTCGGAGGAATGGCAGGCCAACCTAGGAGACAAAGGTGATGAGATGGAGGCAGACGAGGAACTGAACGAGGAAGATTTTGATGCTAACGACGAGGGCGTTGACGAAGAAGAAGAAGTAGCAGTTGACTTCCCATACGATCAGTTTGAAGCACCTCTGCCCGAGTCCGATGAAGGCGAGGTTATCGATACAACCATCAACTACAGCCGTCCAGAGTTTTAGGGTTTCTATGTAGGGGATCGGGTGTACTCCAGAATATGCCTGGAACACAAGTGTTTGTGGAGGAAACCAGAAGCTTTTTCGTGATACATGGGACCCTTGTACATGATCGAGAAATGCAGCCGAAGGCTCTACTGCTTAGACTTTCCTCCCAAATTCAAGACGCGACTAGGGGACATGCTGACTATAGGATGGATGCAGCGTCAGAGGCCAATGGATGAGAGAGGAATCATCGACCTGCGTGACCCAACCATTAACTTTGACGACCCTAAGACGTACCGAGAGACTTCGATCGCCATAACTAAAAGAGTACAGATGGGGCCGACTAACGTCTGGCATGTCGAGGTGCTGTACCGCTGCTACAACATCACCGAGGTGACCTGGGAACGCGAATCAATTGTTTGCCACTTTTATTCACATTTGTTCGTTTAGATATTATCACGATTGCTTTGTACTTCTTCGCTTTAACTTGAAGATTGTGTGTGTATTGTGTGAACTTTAACAAACTTGTATTGACAATGAGTTGAAATGAAATAAAAATATTTGATGCCAAAATCTTTATAAGTAGTTCTATAATCGTTAACCTAACTCTATAAAATCTCAAAACATAATGAATAATTAAGAACTAGAATAACTCCTAGAATCATAACACTTTTTTTCTTTTATTCTAGAATGGTGGGTGGAAGACCTAACCACCGACAAGTAAATGGAGCCGCAGACAATGAGGTACTGGGACTAGCTCAGGTGTTATGAGAATTGGCCGCTAGCATCAACTGCCCACATGTACGTGACCGAGCCTAGTTTCTGTCGAAACTAGGAAGATAGCGAGTCCCGATGTTTCGAGGTGGAGCAGAGCCAAGAGAGTCACATGAATGGTTGAGAGCAGTTAAGAAACTATTCAACTCGATGGGAGTCCAGGATGAGGCCAATCGAGTGGCTTTAGCTGCCCACTTGTTATAAGGAGGAGTCGATCATTGGTGGACTCTGGTCACCAATACCCAGGAAGTAGCGACTCTGAGATGGGAGCAGTTTGAGAGTCTATTTTTGGAGAAATATTTCCCATCCCCTTTCCGTTAAGGGCAGATTCGAGAGTTTTTGGAACTTAAGCAGGGGACAATGACCGTGACGCAGTATGTGAATCGTTTCGAGGAGTTGAGCCATTTTACCATGACAATTGTACCGGAAAAAGAATCAAAAGCGTGGAAGATTGAATGGGACTTGGAGCCATCTATCCGAGCAAGGGTAATCGGCTTACAGCTTCCCTCCTATACCCAGGTGGTACGCGCAGCCCTGTTAACCGAGACAGATCAAGCAGATTCAAGGAAGACATGAAACCAGAAGAAAGGAAGTACCAGCTCCAGAGGATCGGTGAGGTGCAACCAGATGTTTATCCCCAAGAAACTGTATCACCGAGAGTACCAGCAAAGACAACTAAGGGAACCCCTTGCAACATCCGTGGTGTGCTTTGAATGTTGCCAACCAGGACATAAAAAGTATGAGTGCCTGCACTTCACACGGAGGAATCTGAGCAATCAACTCCAACAGTAGAGGCATCCTCGGACCCAGTAGCCTAGGTTCCCACAACAAGTCCAAGTCACCTGGCCAACCATTCAGCAAGAAAATGGAAGAGGAAGACCACCGCTCAATAAGAATCAAAGACCACAAGGAGGCTTGGGCAACGGACTGAAGACTGGATGTAACGACATGGTACATACCCTAGTTGTAACAACCCAGTTGATAACGACCCTTGTAAAGACCTAGCCCAAACCCTAAGTGTTAGTGAGAGATAACCCGCGAGACCATAGAGCACGAACGAGGTTCAAAACCCTAACTCGAATTGAAAACCTTAAGTTCAGCCCGGAAACCTTAAAAAGATCCAAAACACAGGTAACAAAACCATAGCACCCAGAGAGTCTCATAACATTCTAAATGAAGTGAATATCATGAAATAATAAATTAAAAATAAAAAATCCTCATAAATAGGGTAAAATGACCGTTTTGCCTCAAGTACAGCAAAAAGTCTTAAAACTCTAAATTTTGACACATGGATACCCTAAATCAAGAATTTAAGTACAATTAAATATAAAAGGACAAAATAACATCAAAAATGCCAAAAATACCCCTTAGTGGCCGACCACATAGGGAAGTGTGCTAAAAAGTGACTTTTTACTTTCTTTTTAGCTTAAAATGATGAGAAATATATTAAATTAAGTATTATAATGATCCAATACTTGTTGAACAAGAAATATACATAATAACATAGTGTTATAGGTCAACAAAAGCAAACAAATCATTATTGAAGTTCATACACAACAAAATAAGTCAAAAAGTCATAT
>JAUMHN010293820.1:0-18724 GCA_032360265.1 Heliamphora ciliata
CAGTTCAACTCTCATAAACTGTAAACATGCATTCTCATACATGAATAAATATATCGCCTCAAGGCGTACAAAACCAGGCTTCTGAAACAGGCACTACATGTAAAAGTACATGTCCAAAACAGGAAAACTACAGCAAGCTCTCCATCACCACAAGCCTCTAGGTCAACTTAACGTGGTAACCTAAAAATGTTTTTATAGAAAAAATCTCACACCGTGAGCTGAAGCCCAATAGGAAAAGACAATAAAGCTATAAAGCAGTCTATGCAATCATATGGTGGGATCTAGCTCGACCACAAAAGTAAAAAATGTTTTTCCCTAAAAAATCACAAGTTTTTCATCTGAAAACCACAATTTTCATCCTTGAAACTATGCATATCATCCTAACAGATATCATGCTACAGTTAAGAAAAAGTTATAAAACACAGAATTCTCCACTCGGGTCACACAGTCGAGGAGAAAAGATAAAATGTAATCCTATATACCGACTCTGTCACACCGACAAAGGTAACAACTATAGACTCTCGTCCATTACCCTAGACCCATAGGCTTAGTAATGACAAGTTCTATACAGAGGCACGACAACAACGCCATTAACGGAGGTAACCAAATCACTCAATTTATAGAACCTGAGCCCAAAGGTACAGAGCATCTACTGCTTAATTTACGGGACCTGAGCTCGAGGGTACAAAGCACCCACACACACTCAATTTACGGGGACTAACCCGAAGGTACAGAGCACGCACGTTTCTAGACTTACACCGAGGAGCAATGGAAGCTCAACTCAACAATCCCGCTGCCACGGTACATCTATGGATAAACATTTTAAAACCCAACCATAGTTCAACTATGAAAACTAGTAAAATAGTTTTACATCGCATGGATATAAAAGGGATCCAATCCATCAACATGGAGATCTATAAGCTTGTAACAACATATTTCCAACAAAAGTGAGACTCAACCCCAAGGGTTAGCTCCTAACCTCCACAAACATGTTTTTCATAAAAAAATCTCATTTTCAAATCTCATTTTCAAAACCACGGATCTCAACACATTCGGATCATGTATAAACCTAAGAAAAGGCGTAAAACTGATTTTTAACCAAAAACCAACGTTTAAAACATGTAAACAGCATTTAATGCATTTCTACCTGGTGAAAGCAAGTATAATTACATATAACACCCGTTTAACAGCAGTAGGTCTAGAATCCTACCTCAAAGAGCTAAATGGTCAACGCCTCAAAATCCAACCTCAACGGAACGAGAATCTGTCTAGATGGATACGAAGCACACATCGCCGATAGCAAGGATCTACTAACCGACCGTGAAACACTAAGCCTGGTCCTTCCCGAAAGCTAGAGAGAAGGAAGAGAAAAGATGGAGAGAAAGAGATTTGCTTGAAAAATATATTTTGAGTCTCCAAAACGATATTTGTAACCATTACAGATATTCGCGCCCAGGACCCACCGCTCGAGTGCCCAAGCACTGCTTGAGCGGACCCCTTGCCGACAGACCTTGCCACAGCACCACTCGAGCGGTCACCTCTCGGACCAACACTCTGCCACCTGCCCGCTCGAACGCGCTCACCACTGCTCGAGCGGTCGTCGCTGGGAGAGAAAACTAAAAAGGGCAACCAAGCCGAACCCCCCGCATGCATAACATGTATAACACCTATACAAAACATGCTTTTCTACAACTAGAAACATAAACCATACACCAAGAGTTATATATATGGAAAGAAACACATCAACATATATAAATATCTCAAAAAGAGACGGGTCCGGCTCTTACAAATAAGCCAATCATTTCATAAGCGCACCGCTTTTGATATCAATCAAGTTTTCATTATAATGACATGTGTTCTCAACACATTCTTTAACCATTACATAGTTCAACTCTCAATTCAACATTATAGCTTCAAGCAAATTTCCATGATTTCCTCTTAATGTGTATCAGCATCCATTTCTGTTAACTCAGACTATTTTAGCATTGATTCTCCTCTTTCTTCAATTTTGAAACCATAAACTTCCATACCAATTATAAACACAAAGAATATGTATTCATTTTATATCTTTAAAGTCGTAAAGTGATCACAAGTTCAACTCTTAAATCAAATATAATAAGTTTCATTATATGAGTTATGAATTAATTAAAATATTCAATGTTTACAGAAATTTGTTCATTTAATGCAAGCTAATCAATTATGAGTTCTCGACTATATATATTAATTCCATTGTAATTCATCTTACGTTGCTCAGTTAAAATAACAAGTCTTAATAATTCAACAAAAACTCAAGATTCATTAAATCATAGTTTCCAAACATATGTTCATAATTTCTTTCCCTTATTAAAACTCAACTTCACAAGTTCAACACAGCATAATGTTATGTTTTCCTAATATTTACCTTTATATTTTTCCCAAATTGAGTTTATCATAAAATCCATAGCCCCTGGGTTTGTTCTAGATCCATAACTCCTCAAGCATTAAAGATCAAACTGTTTATTATTTACCTAACTTTCACCAAATCCATATATTATACCCCACATGATTATATTCTCAGATCATACAACACATCTATAAGTTCAGATAACTCAAATTCCTTATTTAATCAATCTTCCAGAATAATTCCCACTCTAATAATTAAACAATCCACAATCAAATATTACTTTAACGGGTTCCATATCCACCAAGTTTCCATTCACTAATAAGGTTCAATACCTATACTAAATCAAAACTTTAAACTATATTCTAAATTCAACCATTTCTCCATTTTCCACCACTTCTACAAGGATAGGACACAAAATCATGGATTCATTAGAAGTTTCTAGAAATTGCTCATACATTACAATTAAACCAAGGGATTCTAACTTTAAAGCCATAAATTTATATGACGTCAAGTGTCAACGCCTACGTTTCACAATAACATTTAATCTTCTAATCATTAATCAACAAATAACAATGTTCAAATAATATGCTTGGGGTTTCAATCTCTCCTTATACTCATCATCATTTGCTCAAATCAATAAATCCTAAATTTAATTAGGTAACAAAATCTTCATAATTTAAATTCAAATTAACAATTAGCTTTTAATCCTTCAAATCTTTAAATTTCTCAATTCACATCACCCATCTCTAAATTCCAAGTCCACAATTAAACAATAAATTAGTCTCCACACTAACATCCAATTAATTCTTGAATCAAACCAATTCCATGATTCACCCCATTAGTTCCTAATTCAATCTAAGCTTTCAACTTCTAGTTCTCACATATTAATGTTCAACAAGTAACACAACCAACACAATATCTATGCCAATCTAACTATTTATAATTCTTTGAATTGGCTCTTTCATCCACAATAATTAAGTTATAATGTTTAATTTTATCGTATAAAAAACTCTAAATGTTACCTTAGCAATCAGTTTACATAGATCTAAACTCAACAAACCCCAAAATTTTGTTAAGATTTTATTTAATCACTTAAACCTTTAAGGTTAATTTGGATCCCACGTAAATTCAACCCGAATCATAGCACAACACCAAGGTTAGTTTAAATCCTACCTGTTAGAATATCAAATTTCATATTTTTCTCCAAATTGAAAGCCTTAGATTCCGACCATCCTTGAGTTTTTATTCCAAGGACCTTCGGCTAGTTTGGGTTGTGACTTCATGAGGCTTCGAAGCTATTAATCACATCTTGATTTTTCTTCGGTGGCCAACCAAATCAATAAAAGAAAATTAGCATAAAGCAGGGATAGGATGAACAAAATGCAGAACAGGAAAGGAAATTACCTCGGCTCCTTGATGTTGTCAACGTAATGACTCTGCTACAGAAACTCAAATCCAGATTTGTGTCACCCAATTTGGTTTTTAGGGCGTCCAATTTCTAATGAGAAATTTGGCTCTAAGCTAAAGCTTCATACCCGTGGTGGAAAAATAGAGAGGAGAAGAGAGGAGAGACGCCGGGTGGGATTGGAGTTTAGAAATCCTTCCTTTTCTTACTTTGCTTTTGCGGATTTATTGCGAGGCTCCTATTGATGAAGAAATCCTTTGATTTATATCAAGAGAGAGCATGAGCCAAGCTCTCGGTCTCATCCATGGAGGATGCGGAAAATGGAGGAGAAAGGGAAAAAGAGACGGAAATCGGAAGAAAGGTCGGTGGTGGTGATGGCGCCGGCATCGGCGGCGCTAGTGTGGCCCGGCGTTAGCCGATTGCGCGTAGCTGGCCCTTGCTTCTCTCGGTTTATTCTCTATCAATGGAACTTCTAGGAGAATCTCTCAGCTTCTCCTAGAAGTCGAGAGATTAAAAAAAATCCCTTTTTCTTTGTTTCTCCCTTTCTCCCGAAACTTCTCAGCTTCGGCTGAGATGAAAAACTATCTTCTTCTTGTTTGTTTTAGAATCTCCCAAAACCTATCTAATTTATTGATTTATACATCTTTATACGATTTATCCTCAATTTTGATTTTAATTAATTCTAATTTATATTATTAAATTTTTGAACCCCAGAAAAATAAATCACAAATTGTCTCTAAAAATTTTAATTATGTTAAAATAATTAATCAATTAAATAAAAACGTACCAAGTCACTACACTTTGATTGTGCTAATTACTTATTTCCTGTAAACAATCTCAATTTTTACAATTAGATATTTAGCTTTTTTATCATCAAAATGGTCATTGAAGTCTTGTTAGGCCAACACTTTATGGTTTGAAACAAGTGCTAAGAGTTTAATATGAAAGCCTTAGTAAATTTTTAATTGAAAATGAGTTTTCAAGAAGAAAAATCGATACTACTCTTTTTATCAAGTCTCAAGGCAAAGATACACTTGTTGTCTAAATTTATGTAGATGATATTATTTTTTACTCAACTAATGAATCTCTTTGTAAAGATTTTGCTAAGTACATGCAGGGAGAATTTGAAATGAGCTTGATAAGAGAGCTCAATTACTTTCTTGGACTTCAAATTAAACAATCATAAGAAGGAATCTTCATTAATCAATCCAAGTATACAATAGATTTATTGAAGATGTTTGATATGCAAAGTGCAAAACCAATGAGAACTCCAATGTGCCTTTCAACAAAGCTTGACAAGAATAAAAATGGTAAAGCAGTAGAATAAAAGAGATATAGAGGTATCTCTACTTTATTTAATTGTAAGTAGACCTGACATCATGTTTAGTATATACATATGTGCTAGATATCAAGTTAATCCTAAAGAATCACATGTGACTGCTGTTAAGCGCATATTTAGATACCTCTTAGGTACACAAAACCTAGGATTATTCTATCCTAGAGAAATAGCCTTTGAGTTATTTGGCTATTATGATGCAGACTTTACCGGATGTAAAATTAATAGGAAGAGACTGATATATATTGATAGTATTAGGGAAGCTTGATGCAATCTAGACACTGAATCAAAGGCGAATAGGGGTTGAAATAGTTGACTCTCTTAGGGAGACCGAAACACATCAGTGTTTCACTTGAATCATAAAATCGGGATATATGCATATCATGTTTATATATATATGAACTGCGTGAATAATTGCATATCTGCTTTATTTATCCTATTAATTTAATTAATTCAAAATTTTAGTTTTAATTAAAATATTTTGTAATAAAAAATAAAATTATATTTTTTAATTAATTAATTTTAATTAAATAAAAAAATTTTAGATATTTTATTTCTTTACAAAATATCACGTTTAAGATGATTTTTAAAAAAAAAAATCAAATATCTTAGAATAACGTGGGAATTAATTTCAGATTTTGAATTAATTAAATAAAATATATTTAATCAAAATAAATTATTATTTTTTAAAAAATGTGAAACAAAAAATAAAATAAATAAATGCCTTTAATCACTATCTTAGCTGAAAAATTAGAGAAAAACTATACATTTATTAAATTTTATTTGTTAGGTATTTAAACACGAAAATATGGTTTAATAAACCAGAATCTTTGGAATCGTGTACAAGGAAACATGCTTGATTCTTTCAGATCGTGTGATTTTTGAAATTAATAAATTTATTTTAATTAAACAGATTTTTATAACTCTAAAAAATGTTTTGAAAATCTAAATGGGAGAGAGAATTTATTCACAGATAAATCTCGCGGTCTCCATAACCAGTTTGTAGGCGATGCAATTAAATCCTAGGTGTCGGCAGTAAGGCTTTCCTCCCTAATAGATAGATTAATTGCGGTATCGCTAGTACAAACCTCCTTTAGGAATAATTCTGGATAATTGCTAGTATGGATCACTTCTCCATCTGAAAGATTCATTGCGAAGTGATTAATTTGGGATTAGGTGATGGTTAACACTTAGTTATATGTAATAGTATCCTCTCTATCTGAGTCACTGCTATTATATACTGGATCGAAACTATGTCAGCTATTTAATTTTACTTGGCATGGTCAGTTGCCTAGATAGTAAAACTAAAAAGAATTGGCATGTCTGATCTTATGAAAGATAGTAGACGTCCTCCCATCGAGGCATACTATTCTCAGGTTACTAAGCTGCTGGTGAATTAATTTTAAAATGGTAGTGGGAACCAAATTAAAATAAATTCAAAGTTTTGCTCATCATAATTAACGATTTTTTTTAATTATGTAATTCTCAGAATTAAAATGGCTTTTAACCCACTCGCATTAATACTCAAAGAAAACAAACTAACGAGATCAAATTTTGTTAACTGAAAATATAACTTAAATATAGTTTTAACTACAAATAGTATTCGTTCAATACCAGGAAATGTGTTTGTTTCTGAAAAAGGTTGTTCCTCTGAGCTAAAAGGCATGAAGAAGAAAAAGTTTCATAATCAGGGAGACATGGTTTCTAAGGTAGTTAGTGGGCTACGGATTAGTCTGAAAAAGTCGAAAGACAGATGTTTTCACTACAATCAGACCTGGTACTGAAAAAAGATACGTCCAGTATTTCTCAAAAGGAAGAACAAACAGGGTAATTTCTATTAACTGGTTGTGGAAACATGTTTAGTGGTGTTATCTATGGTACCTGGTGTATAGATACGAGAGCCACTAATCATGTCTGCAGTTCATTGCAGGGGTTTCAAGAAATCCGACAACTTAGTGATGGGGAGATTTACTTACATATGGGTAATAATACAAAGGTAACAACAGTTGCAGTAGGAGATGTCACTCTCAGTTTTGGTAAGAGATCGGGTTTTAATATTGAGATATTGTCTTTATGTAGATGCCACTAGAAGGAACTTAGTTTTTGTTTCTGGATTAGCTAAAAATAGATATTTGATTTATTTTGATAACTCTGTGATTATTAAGGAAAATAATCGGGTTATCTATTCTAATACATAAGTGGATGATCTTTATATTATTACTTCAATCTCTTCTACACTGCAATGTTAGGATTGGTATACTAAAAATTATATTTTTTTAGTATTTAATTTTATTTTAATAAAATTAATTTTTTATTTTATGAGAATCTTCATGAGCAATGTATGTATATCATTTCTTAATGTTATGCATGGATGTCCGATATTCTGTATAATATTTAATCTAGTGTGTAGAGTACGGCTTATACACAGAAGATCAGTTTAGATGGAAATGGATATACCATCGGTACGACTATGGTACAAAGTTTTAGTAGGCCTATTTTGGTTACGGAAAACAGATAATAGCGTCGTCTATTGTTCCGACTCTCTGTACCAGTACACTTTGTGTGTATTGAATGGGACATTTAGGTAATTAATTTTATACTGACTATATAAATTAATTCACACTCCAAGATTATTATGAATAATGTTTATCCTCTTAATCTTAAAATAATTATTGATTTGCATACATTTAATATTCGTTGTTTTGATTCATTAGATGGAGCGATCCTTTATGGATCTATATTCCCAGTGAGTTGGATAGCGGTATTATTTATATGACAAATATTAATTATTGACAGGATCCACGTCTCGAATGATTGGGATTGACGATACCCCCTTAATGATGCTTATAAGTTTTGACTAGGCCAAACCCTACTGGTGGATTTAATTATTCGGCGGTCAAATAAATTAAGCGGAAGGGCTTAAGGAATATCAAGATGCCGATTAAATTAAATTGTCAGTAATTAAATTTAATTGGCCGATATCCGAAATTTTAATGTTTGGAGAAATGGTAAGCATTTAATAACAGGAGCTAAATGCAAAAAAATCTTGAGATTATGGGTCAGAATGCAATTATAATTCTTTAATGGTATGAACTATAATTCAGCATTTTATAGAAATTACAGAAACTGCTGCGTCTTTCTATAATTACAAAAATCGCTGGTAGGTATCTGTGTTCCACTAGAAATCTTACTCATAATTACTCCCTAGGTCCTTGCTGTATCCATATATATATGCGGGTAGGCTAAACCATTTTAATATCTCATATATCATTGATATATTATATTTTGTCTCTCAAGACTAAATATAGCTGGATTATGCCGGTACGAGTTCTCGATAGTTCGTAACCCACACAACTTTCAAGGATTGCATAGAGTAATACGGTAGAAGATCTGATAGGAGTGTCAACTCGGAATCAAATCGTAGTTGAAGAGTAGATCGGCAAAATGTATTCATCTAAATTAATTTTGATTGTAAGAGTTTTATTTTGATCATTCTTTGTCAAAAATTTTATTTGGAGTCTGTTTTGGTGTTTGCCCATCCAATTAATTTTTTACCGAAAATTAGTTACAAAAACAATGATCTTGGCTGTTTTGCCTCCAACAAATTGGTATCAGAATCGTTTTGTTTTTTGTTTACAGTTATCGGGGCGGGATAGATTTAGAAGTGTTGCTAACTTTGTTTTGCAGGCGTTTTAATTCTGATTTTATGATTATCATTTATTTTCATGTTTGATTGAATGTTTTAAATGAATGATGATTATTTTTTTAATAACCACGAGGGTTGATTGTGGTAGATTGATTGTGAACTCTACGGAAGCATAAGATCAATATAAGATCAATGTAAAAAAAAATTTAGTTTCTAGTTTTTTTTATTTCATGTTATCAAATTAAAATAAAAATAAATAAATAAAAAGAACGAAGAATAGTCGAAGAATACTGTTCCGCAATTGATAAAACCGCAGTAAACAATTCCCAAGTGCAGCATTTTTTTTGAAGCAAAAGCAGTTTCCACGCAGCGTCAAAGCGTTGCTGCTTCAGTGCTTTTTCAATATATAAAAACAAAAGCGGGGGCGGGGGGTGGGGGGGGGGGGTGGGGGAGAGGGGCGGGGCAAGAGGCAAGGGGCGCTGACACAGCAGCCCACAAAAGGCGCCGATTTTTTCTTCACCCAATAGCAAACAGTGGTTTCTTCCACAAACAGGCGCAACACAGGCATATCAAAACAGTGCCGAATCCACAACACAGGCGCAAGCAGCGCTGTTTTCAAGCACAGCGCACATCAGAACAGTGCTGGTCTTCAAAACAGTGTCCACTCAATTCCAGGCAGAATTTCAGAAGCTACACAATGGTTCCGGCGCAAATTCTGCAGCAAGCAGGCTGCGGCTAATCCAACACTGTTTTGATTTATTTTTAAATAAAACAGACAGCCGGTTTCCAGGCGCCAAACACGGCGCTATTTCCAGGCTGTTTCAGCAGCGGTTTCTTCAGCAAATAGTGGCGCAATCTCAACTGTTTCGGTGCAAAGTTTGGCCTAAAAGCTTGAACAACACAACAGCGCAGTGGATTTAGATTTGGTTGGGGCAGCTAGGCGTCAGCGGTTTTTTGTTGTGTTTGGGGCTATTTTGATATGCATTGATCAATATGTGATATATTTGTATATTACTATAAATTAAGGAATGCTTACACAACTTGGACACAGGAAGCTGATTCATAAAAAGATTGTTGCAGCTTATTTTTTTAAGAACAAGAGATTAAAATTCTTTAGAGTTTTAACCGGATCATAAAGCCATGATTTTTTTTATATATCTTGTATTTAATTATTTTTATTAACTATGTGGATTATATATATTGGTTTTATTTATCCTGTTAATTTAATTAATTCAAATATTCGGTTTTAATTAAAATATTTTATAATAAAAAATAAAATTAAGTTTCTTTTTTAATTAATTAATTAATTAAATGGAAAATTTTTTGATATTTTATTTTTTATAAAATATCACATTTAAGATGATTTTTTTTAAAAAAATCAGATATCTTGGAAAAACGTGGGAATTAATTCTAGATTTTGAATTAATTAAATGAAAAAATATTTAATCGAAATAAATTATTATTTTTTGAAAAATGTAAAACGGAAAATAAAATAAATAAATGCCTTTAATCACTACCTTAGCTAAAAAATTAAAAAAAAATAATGTATTTATTAAATTTTATTGGTTACGCATTTAAACATGAAAAGGTGGTTAATAAATCAGAATCTATAGAATCGTGTACACGGAAAGATATTTGATTCTTTCAGATCGTGTGTTTTTCGAAATTAATAAATTTATTTTAATTAAATGAATTTTTATAATCCTAAAAAATGTTTTAAAAATCTAAGTGGGAGAGAAAATTTATTCACATATAAATCCCGCGGTCTCCATCACCAGTTTATAGGCGATGCAATTAAACCCTATATGTTGACAGTAAAGCCTACCTCCCCATCGGACAGATAAATTGTTGTATCGCCAGTATAAACCTCTTTTAGGAATAATTCTGGATAATTGTTAGTGTGGATCACTTCTCCATTTGAAAAGTTCATTGCGAAGTGATTAATTTGGAATTAGGTGATGGTTAACACTTAACTGTTTATAATATTTTTCTCTCCATCTAAATCACTGCTATTATATATTGGACCGAAGTTATGTCGGCTATTTAATTTTACTTAGCATGGTCAGTTGCCTAGATAGTAAAATTAAAAGGAATTGCCCTATCTGGTCTGATGAAGAGTAGTAGACGTCCACCCATCGTGGCATGCTATTCTCAGGTAATCAGGCTGCTAGCGAATTAATTTTAAAATGGTAAAGGGAACCAAATTAAAATAAATTCAAAATTTTGCTTATCATAATTACCGGTATTTTAATTATGTGATTCTCAAGATTAAAATAGCTTTCAACCCGCTCGCTTTAATACTCAAAGAAAACAAACTTACGGGACCAAATTTTGTTGACTGAAAAATGTAACTTGGATATAGTTTTAACTATAAATGGTATTCTTTTAATACCAAGAAATGTGTTTATTTTTTAAAAGGGTTCTTTCTCTGGACTGAAAGATATGAAGAAGAAAAAGGTTCAGAAATAGGGAGACACGATTTCCAGGGTAGTTAGTGGGCCACGAATTGGTGTGAAAAAGCCAAAAGGCAGATGTTTTCACTGCAACCAGACTCGGCACTGGAAAAAACTATGTCCAGTATTTCTCAGAAGGCAGTACGAACTGGGTAATTTCTGTTCACTGGTTGTGGAAACATATTTAGCGGTGTTATCTATCGGTACCTGGTGTGTAGATACGGGAGCCACTAATCTTGTCTACAATTCCTTGTAAGGGTTCTAGGAAATCTGAAAACTTAGTGATGGGAAGATTTATCTGTCTATGGGCAATAATATAAAGGTAACAGCAGTTGCAGTAGGAGATGTCACTCTCAGTTTTGGTAAGAGATCGAATTTTAATATTGAGATATTGTCTTTATGTACCTGCCATTATAAGGAACTTAGTTTTCGCTTCTAGATTGGCTAAAGACGAATTTTTGGTTTATTTTATTAACTCTGTGATTATTAAGGATAATAAATGGGTTATTTATTCTGGTACATTGGTGAATGATCTTTATATAATTACTTCAATCACTCCTATACTGTAACTGACTAAAACAAATAATATATCTATATTACCATATAAGAGAAAGTTTTCTTCTTTAATGAGCAAAGCGTTTCTTTGGCACTTACGCTTGGGTCATATTAATCTAAAAAGGATAAACAGACTGGTAGCAGATGGATCTTTGTGTTCATTAGAAGTTGAGGCACTTCCAGTCTGTGAATCTTGCTTAGAAGGTAAAATGACCAAGAGGCCCTTTTCGGCCAAAGGCTAAAGAGCTAAAGAACCGTTGGAGTTGGTTCATTTTGTTGTGTGTGGTCCTATAACAATCCGAGTTAGAGGTGGCTTTGAGTACTTCATTAATTTCATTGATGACTACTTAAGGTATTGATACATTTACCTGATGCACTATAAGTCTGAATGTTTTGAAAAATTCAAAAAAATCAAGGTGGAGGCAAAGAAGCATCTGGGTACAAGTATCAAATCACTACGATCCGACCGTGGTGGAGAATACCACTTTGGAGAGTTTAAGGACTACTTGTCATCATAAGGGAATACATTCCAGTTGACTGCACTTGGCACTCCACAGCAAAATGGTGTAGCAGAATGAAGGAATAGGATTCTTATAGAGATGGTAAAGTCAATGATGAGTTATTCAGGTTTACTAGATTCATTTTGGGGACTCGCTTTAGAGACAACGGCTTACATTTTAAACTTGGTACCTTCTAAGTCAATACCTTCTACTCCCTCAAAATTGTGGACCGAGCGTAAGCTTAGCCTGAAACACATTCAGATTTGGGGGTGTCCAGCACATGTGCTGAAAGGAAACACGGGTAAGTTGAAACCAAGGACAGAAATCTGTTTCTTTGTGGGGTGTCCTAGGGGAATGAAGAGTGGTTTTTTTTTTTAATCTTGAGGATTAGAATGTCATTATTAGCACCAATGGCCAATTCTTGGAAGAAGATTATATTATAGATCACAAGCCCAATAGCAAAATTATTTTAGAAGAACTGAGAGAAAATACCAGTAAAACAGAAAAGGAACCACAAGCTACTGATATTCTATTACCTCGTCGTAGTGGGAGGATTATTGGGACATGTGCAAATCAAGAACAGGGTGCTGATGCACAGGGTTCAGATTCTGCACAGTCTATTACTGCTAATACACAGACACAGGTAGTGCCTTGTTGTAGTGGGAGAGTTGTTCATCAACCTGATCAGTATATGTTCTTGGGAGAGTTGTTTAACAAGATCCCGACAGAACTGGATACCGAGCCCTATAACTACAATGAAGCACTAAAAGACAAAGATGCAGATCATTGGCAAAGGGTAATGAATTCAAAGATAGAATCTATGTATTTCAATCAGGTCTGAAAACTTATAGAACCACCCGAAGGGATAAAATCTATTGGATGAAAGTAGATCTACAAGAGGAAGAGAGGAGCAAACGGGAAGGTTGAAACCTTCAAAGCTAGGTTTGTTACTAAAGGGTTCACTCAGAAAGAAGGGATCAATTATGAGGAAACCTTTTCATTGGTAGCCATGCTTAAGTCTATCTAGATTCTCTTATCCATTGCCGTACATTTTAATTACGTAATCTGGAAAATGGATGTCAAGACAGCTTTCTTTAACGAAAGTCTTGACATGCGTATCAATATGATACAACTAAACAGATTCATTGCAAAGGGCTAGAAACACATGTAGTGTAAGCTTAAGAGATCCATTTATGGACTTAAGCAGGTATCGAGGTCTTGGAACACTCGATTTGATCAAGCTATAAAGTCTTATGATTTTGATCCAAGTCCGAATGAGTCATGTGTGTACGAAAAGCGTAACGGAAGTATGGTGATCTTCCTAGTATTTTATGTAGACGATATCTTACTCATTGAAAACGATGTGGAGGAATTATCTACGATTATAATATGGTTATCTGGGCAGTTCAATTTAAAGGACTTGAGAGAAGCCAGTCACATCCTTGGAATCAAACTTATGCGAAATCAGAAATAAAGGATGTTGGGCTTATCACAAGCAAAATATATCGATGATATCCTTACTTGTTTTAGCATACAGGATTCCAGGAAAGGGTTTCTCCCTTTCAAGTATGGAATCACTCTATCCAAGGATCAATGTCTTAAGACACCTGATGAGATAGAGAAGATGAAGGCGGCTCCTTATGCTTCGGTAGTAGAAAACCTCATGTATGCTATGCTTTGCACTAGACCCGACATCTTCTTTGCCATTGGCATGGTTAGTAGATATCAGTCTAATCCAAGGCAGGAGCATTGAACTGCGGTAAAGAATATAATCAAGTACCTAAAAATTACTAAGAATTATATGTTGGTTTACCAGGTAGACAGTCTAATATCTTCTGGGTACACAAACTCAGATTTCCAATCAGACATAGTGTTTCCATTAGGTGACAACTTTGCAGATCCTTTACAAAGAGCTTACCGGCTAAAACTTTTTATAGTTATGTAGAGGGCATGGGAGTCAGATGTATGGCAACATGGTTTTGAGTATAAGTGGGATATTGTTAAGGTTAGTATACTGAAAATCATATTTTTTAGTATTTAATTTTATTTTAATAAAATTAAATTTCTATTTTATGAGAATCTTCATAAGCAATGTATGTATATCATTTCTTAATGTTATGCATGGATGTCTAATATTCTGTATAATTTTTAATCTGGTGTGTAGAGTACGACTTACACACAGAAAATCAGATTTTAGGTTCTTGTAGAATATAAGTCTTATATTCACAGTTTAGATGGAAATAGACATACCATCAGTACGACTACGGTACAGAGTTTTAGTAGGCCTGTCTTGATTACGGGGAACAGATAATAGCGTCGTCTATTGTTCCGATTCTCTGTACCTGTACACTTTGTGTGTATTGAACGGGACATTTGGGTAATTAATTTTATACTGACTATATAAATTAATTCACACCCCAAGGTTATTATGAATAGTGCTTATCCTCTTAATCCTAAAATAATTATTGATTTGTATACATTTAATATTCGTTATTTTGATTCATTAGAGGGTGCGATCTTATATAGGTCTATATTCCTAGTGAGTTGGATAGCGTTATTATTTATATGGCAAATATTAATTATTGACGGAATCCACATCCCGAATGATCGGGAATGTCACGCCCCAAACTCCAGGCCACGTGAAATACCTACAACAACCAGATAAAACCCAACCCGAGAATACACTCTCAAAGATAAACCATACATGCATTGTATATAAACGCCAAACGGTAACATTACACGGCTCCAACGCTCGAAAAACTTGTTATAACATACATGTAAAAAGCTAACAAAAAGGAAGACTACAACTCTTCCACCCTCCAGCACCTCCAGATCAACCAGCGTGACCGGTACATGAAGAACAGCAAAATCCCACACCATGAGCCAAAGCACAGCAGATTCTAAACTACACATGCAATATAAGATAAACATGCTCGATAAACGAAGTGTAGTTTTCGACTCTCTTTCAAGCCACTAAAACAATTTTAGATCACGACTCACTAGAGTCAGGAAACCATTTTCACATGCAATGGGAAAGTGAGGATAAAAACCATTTTTCGACTCATCAGAGCTTTGAAAACGATTCTAGTATTTTGACTCCCGTAGGCCGATAATACAGTATTTCGACTCCCGTAGGTCGATAACACAGTTTTTAGAAAATTGGTCTATCCGTCCCAAAATGCAACACATGCAATCCATGAATCTTCTCGAACTTTAACCAAAGGACCACTACCCCCATCTAATGCAACACACACAACTTCACAGACTTTCACCGTAGGACTGCAACCCCCAAATACACCTTTACGGACTAGTACCGAAGGACTACCGCAGCCCCAATCGCATACACACACCGGCTTTCACAACATACCTCATACACCAGCTTCGTAGCCTACCTCATACACCTACACACGCACACGTGCATCGTCAACCAGGATTTACAGCTACTGGATCACAGATTCATCTAATCCATTTCATACACATATGTAAACCTAAACCAGGATTTAAAGCATATAATCATGTATCAACACGACGTTCCACATACCACGTCACATGCCTATAAAACTCTAGGTTTTAAAGCATAAACTATGCTACACATAACGATATCATCTTATGTAATTCACTTACATATTCCGTACATAAATAAGAAGAGCTCTAAATGTACAACTAGTTATAAAAGCACATAGCCACAAATAACCTCACACCACGATGCCACCGTCACGTAACCCGATATCCACACACCTAGACCCACGACGCCCACACATGCCAACACGATCAACAAACCTATAGAACTCGACCTAATTGAAGGCCAACACTAAACCCACAACCGTGGTTCTCACCCAAAACCACACACTTCCCGTGCATAACCACCACACACACGACCGAGCCACAACACCCAAAACCTAACCATGCGCGTCAACCCAAGGACGGCGTCTAAACAAACACTCAGGATCACGACACGAACCCCAAAAACCACCACACGACCAACCGAACCCTAAAAGGAATTCACATGTATTTAAATCAAGTAATTCCCATAAATTAATCAATTGAATGGCATAGGACACCAATCGGAAACCAAGAAATCAAACCAAAACCACAAACCAACAGCCCACAGCTTCAGTCGACTGGACCCAACCCCCAGTTGACTAAAAAACATACTGGAAAAGCCAAAACGCCACAGAAGCACTGTCCAGTCGACTGACCTTCATGGTCCAGTCGACTGAACCTCAAGAATAACGATCCAGTCAACTGAACTCATAGGTTCAGTCGACTGATCCCAATCCAGAAACCGTTCTAAGCTCTGGGTTCAACCTCCAAACCCCAAATCGAAGCCTCAAGACACCGATTCAACACCCACAAACATACACACGCCTAGGCTTAACACCAAGACCACCACAGAAACACCCAGCACCCGATTTCATCCACAAAATCGCTGAAAAATAGGTTTTAAGCCAAAAATCCAACTTTGAAACAAACGCAGATCTACAGCAATCTACCCGTTAAAAACACGCACGTTTACCCATAGCACTCTTATACAGCAGTAGGGTTTAGAATCCTACCTCGATGAGTTCAAAACTCGATGCCTCGAACCATGTGCAAAATCGAGCTTCGCTAGAATCAAAATCTGATTGGATAGTTGCGTAAACCTCGATGCCGATACCAAGGATCTATAGTCTGATCGTCGAAAACTGAGCCCTGGGCCCCCGAGTACTTAGAGAGAAGGCAGAGAGAAAATAGAAAACTTACTGGAAAAGTTTTGAAAAATATATTTTTGAAAATATCTAACTCCAGATATTTATAGGCTTTCAAAATATCTTTTTTTTGAAATTTTTTGAAAATCGCGCCACAACGGCCGACGGCCGTGGGAACCTACCCTGCATGCATATCTAAGCCCAATCATGCATCAAAAGCATTAAAAACATGCTCAAATGAAAACACGAAATGCGCGACTGAAAACGCCAAAAAAAGAAAACGGGTCAGGGTCTCACAGGGAATGACAATACCCTCTTAAGGATGTTTATAAGTTTTGACCGGGCCAAACCCTGTAGGTGAATTTCATTATCCGACGGTCAAATAAGTTGAGTAGAAGGGCTTAAAGAATATCACGATGCCAATTAAATTAAATTGTCAGTAATTAAATTTAATTGGCAAGTATCAAGATTCTTAACATAGGAAGAAATGGTAAGAATTTAATAATAGGAGCTTAATGCAAGAAGGTTTTGAGATTATGGGTCAGAGTGCAATTATAGTTCTTTAATGGTGTAAACTATAATTCAGTATTTTATGAAAATTGCAGAAACCGCTGCGTCTTTCCATAATTACAGAAATTGCTGATAGGAATCTGTGTTCTACTAGAAGTCTTACTCATAATTATTCCCAAGGTCCTTACTGTAGCCCTATATATATGCGGGAAGGCTGAACCAATTTGTTATCTCATATATATTTGATATATATATATATATATATATATATATATATATATATATATATATATCATTGATATATTAGTGAATTGTATATCATTGATATATCATTGATATATCATTTTGTCTCTCAAGACTAAATATATCTTGGTTCTATCGGTACCAGTTCTCGATAGTCCGTAGCCCACACTACGTATCGCATACGGGAATACGATAGAAGATTTGACTAGAGTTTCAACTCGGAATCAAATCATAGTTGAAGAATAGATCAACAAATGGTATTCATCTAAATTATCTTTGGTTGCACGATTTTGATCGTTCTTCGTCAAAAGTTTTATCTGGATCCTGTTTCAGCATTTGCCCGTCCAATTAATTTTTTACCGAAAATCGTTTACAAAAATAATGATCTTGACAGTTTTGCCTCAAACATGCAACTGACTGAAATGAATAACACATCTAATATACCATATAAGAGAAAGTATTCTTCTTTAATGAAGCAAACGTTTCTTTGGGACTTACGCTTGGATCATATTAATCTAAAAAGGATAAACAGACTGGTAACAGATGGACTTTTGAGTTCATTGAAAGTGGAGGCACTTCCAATCTATGAATCTTTCTTAGAGGGTAAGATAACCAAGAGGCCCTTTTCGGCCAAAGGCTATAGTGCTAAAGAACCGTTGGAGCTGGGTCATTCTGATGTGTTGGGATGCAAAAATTTTTTTAGAACCGACACTGTGACCGTAAAAAACGGCGCATGCGTTTTTCATAAAAAACAATAAAGGTATTAATCTAAATACTGTTATACCTTTATGAAACTTGTCAAAAAGTTTTAAAAACTCCCGAATACATTGAAGACGACCTGGCAATCTTCTCACGTATATCCCGGACGCGCTACGACAATCAGAGTGTGTGGGCACCGATGCCAACCGAAATTATTTTCTTCTTTGGTTTCTTCTCACACTTAGTCTCCAAGAAGCAATAATGAAATTGCCAAAAAGAGAGGGGGGGGGGGGGGGGGGCGGCAAC
>JAUMHN010293930.1:0-18723 GCA_032360265.1 Heliamphora ciliata
GCCTATAAATAGGCCATATCTTGTACAGTTTCTATAGACAGAGAATATAGAGTTATTTTCTCTTCTCAATTTCTTCACATATGATGGGCGATAAGTCAAAATTCTTAAGCTTAACACCTAAGGATGGAGGTTATGTAGCATTTGGAGACAACGAAAAAGGGAAAATTATTGGTATAGATAAGGTTGGTAAGGATTCTTCTCTATCTATTGATAATGTACTCCTTGTCGATGGTCTCAAATATAATCTTCTCAGTATTAGTCAACTATGTGATAAATGTTATAGTGTACAAATTTTGCATAACACATGTGTTGTTGAAAACAAAGAAAATAATAAAGTTTTATTTGTTGCAAAAAGATTTAAAACTATTTACACTATTGATTTTGAAAATCTAAATTCTCAAAATGTTAAATGTTTTTTTGGCTGTAAATGAAACTAGTTGGTTATGGTATAGCAGGCTAGGTCAGGCTAGCATGGATCTCCTATCCAAACTTGTCAAGAAAGAATTGGTCAAAGGATTGCCTAAGACTAAATTTATCAAAGACAAAGTTTGTGATGCTTGCCAATTCGGTAAGCAAGCCAAAACATGTTTCAAAAAGAAATAAAAAACTTCTACAAATAGGACACGACAATTACTTCATCTTGATTTATTTAGTCCTATGAAACCCTAAAGTCTTGGAGGAAAAGTGTACTGTTTTGTTATAACTGATAATTTTTCACGATATACGTGAGTTTTATTTCTTGCATCAAAAGATGAAGTATGTTATGTGTTTGCCAAACTTTATAAGAAAATGCAAAATAAAAAGGGCTATTCTATTATACACATTTGTAGTGATAGAGGAGGAGAGTTTAAAAATAAAGATGTTGAAAGTTTTTGTGACCAAAATAGAATTTTTCATAATTTTTCTACACCTCGAATTCCTCAACAAAATGGAGTTGTTGAGAGAAAAATTAGATCTTTATAAGAAATGGCACGAACTATGTTAAATGAACACAAAAATATTTTTGGGCCGAGGCAGTTAATACTGCTTGCTATGTAATGAACCGAGTTTTTATAAGATATCATTTAAACATAACTCCTTATGAACTATGGAATGGTAGAAAACCCAACATTTTTTATTTTTATGTCTTTGGATGTAAATGTTTTATTTTAAATGATAAAGACGAATTGAAATATTTTGACTCAAAATCTGACAAAGGAATATTTTCTTCGGTATGCTACAAATAGTAAAGTTTATAGAGTATACAATAAGAGAACTATGACATTAGTCGAATTAATTCATATCACCTTTGATGAGGCTAATCCTTTTTCTTCTGAGATTCCAGTTGATGATGTTCAAGATATTAATAAAGGAATAAAAGAAATGCAAATCAAGAAGGACAAAGGTAAAAGCATTGAGGTTGACTAGCAAAATGAATATAAAGACCTACCAAAAGAATGGAATACAGTGAAGGATCACCCTATGGATCAAATCATAGGTGAACCTTCACAAGGGGTAAGTAGTCGATTTTCACTTAAAAACATTTGTGATCATCTTGCTTTTCTCTCAGAATAAGAACCTAAAAATATAAATGATGCACTAGAAAATGAATCTTGGATAATAGCTATTCAAGAAGAATTAAACTAATTTAAAAGATATGATGTTTGGAGTTTAGTTCCTAGGACTAAAGATCATATAATAATTGGAACTAAATGGGTATTTCGAAATAAAAAGGATGAAAATTGTATTGTTGTCCGAAACAAGGCTAGACTAGTTGCACAAGTCTATAATTAAGAAGAAGGAATTGATTTTGAAAAACTTATGCACTTGTAGTTAGGATGGAAGCCATTTGTATGTTATTAGCATATGCATCCTTTAGGAATTTTAAACTTTTTCAAATTGATGTAAAAAGTATTTTTCTAAATGGGTTTATAAATGAAGAAGTGCATGTTAAACAACCACCTTGTTTTGAAGATTATCATTACCCAAATCATGTATTCAAACTAACAAAATCTTTGTATGGTATAAAACAAGCTCCTTGAGCTTGGTATGAAAGGTCAAATAATTTTTTATTAGAAAATGGATTTGCAAGAGAAAAAATTGATACAACTTTGTTCATCAAAATAAACAAAGAAGATATGCTTATTGTGCAAATATACATAGACGATATATTTTTGGTGCTACTAATGAAAAATTGTGCAAGGAATTTTCTTTGTGTATGCAAAAAGAGTTCGAGATGAGCATGATGGGAGAGCTCACATTCTTCCTTGGACTCCAAATCAAGTAAGCAAAGAATGAAACCTTCATCAACCAATCAAAGGATGTACATGAATTGTTCAAGCGCTTCAACATGGAAGACGGAAAGGTTTTGAAAACTCTAGTGAGTCCCTTAACCAAACTTGACAAAGACGAGCAAGGGAAATCGGTAGATACTAAGCTCTACCGAGGTACGATTGGTAGTTCATTGTATTTAACTGCAAGTAGACCTGACATGATGTTTAGTGTGTGTATGTGTGCACGATAACAAGCATATCCTAAAGAATCACACTTAACCGCTGGAAAAAGAATTCTAAGACATTTAATTGGCACCATAGACATAGGCTTATGGTATCCTAAGTTCACATTCTTTGAAATGATTTGTTATTCAGATGCAAATTTTGCTGGTTGCACAATTGACCGCAAAAGCACTAGTGACACTTGTCATTTCCTAGGTAAATCACTTGTTTCATGGTTTTCTAAAAAACAAAATTCTGTAGACTTATCTACCGCTGAAGTCAAATATGTGGCTGCGGGTAGTTGTTGTGCAAAAATTTTATACATGAAACAACAACTTCAAGACTTTAAATTAAAATACGATATTGTGCCGATTAACTGTGATAATACAAGTACAATAAATATTTCTAAAAATCTAATTTTGCATTCACGAACAAAACATATTGAGATAAGACACCATTTTCTTCGTGATCATGTACAAAAAGGTGATATCCTTTTAGAATTTGTATGCACTAGTGAGCAATGGGCGGACATTTTTACTAAACCACTAAATGAGGAAAGATTTATTATAATAAGAAGAGAATTGGGCCTAATGCATGTGCGTAAGGTTGTATGATTTATTGAAAAGAGTTTTTAAAATAAATAAACTCATTTTTTTCTTAAGGTAATTGAACAGGTCTTGTATCGTGCAAAAAAAAAGGGCCAAAGGGCACTATCTAGTCGACTGATCACCGATCTAGTCGACTGAATACCAATCCAATCGACTGAACCGTCAGGGATTTAAAAACCTAGGGCACAAAATGCCATTTCACTTCTGTCCTTTTATTTCCCACTCTCGGCTTCTCTCTCATAGGGCTCGAAATTACTCGTCTTCTCACTCAAAGGGGTTCCATTTCATTTTAATCTCACATACAATCACTTTAAACCTCTTAATCTCACTTTTTCTTCTCAAAATCCTTCCATGGCTCCAAGAACTAGAGGCAGTAAAGGCAAATCAATTGCACGAGAGGAAACAACTGATGAAATAGAAAATTTGTTCTCCATAAGCCGAGCCGAGACTCTCTACAAGAATCATCTCCAATCTCTCGACCCTATTTTTGGTAAAATTCTAAACATGCGCTTCATGGATTCTTATTTTCCTCACATTTTACGCCTTATAGCTAAGCTTGGTTGGGGACCATATGTTTTCTATCAATCCAAAGGTGTTTATCCCCAACTTACTCATTTATTTTACGTCAATCTTGTCAAAGAAAATCCAACCCGTCCCGATGATCATTTCACTCATCTTGCTACTTATCTTCATGGAAAACATACCGCTTTACTGATCAAAAGATTGCACGCCTTTTTGGCATGGGTAGAGGTGATTTTGTATGTCCACAAATTTCCTCTTCATCATGGATCATGGCCCACGAATTCACTCCCGAAACGTTTTTACCCATGATCATAAATGAACCCCCTCTAAATTTTGCCCTCACCCATCTTACTCCCAACTCACACTTGAGGCCAAAATTTTGCATCTTATCATTACTTATATTATATTGCCTCGTAGTGGATCTCGCACCAACATTTCATATCTTGACTGCTTTATTTTTTGGTGCATCTTCATGGAAAAATGCCTCGACCTTCCATCTTTAATATGTCAATGGATGCTTCCGAAAGAAAGTACCAAACGACATACTCTTCCTTATGGAGGTTTTCTCACACCTCTTTTTGAGTCTTTTGTGTTTTCCTCGTCTCCTTCCAATTTCCTTAGCCTCAAAGCTTTTGACTTTCTCACTGCTACCACCCTAAAGCAAATGGGCTATCGTCTCCAAAATGGTGAATGGAAACACAAGACTCATAGGGACGCACCTCCAGTTGTGCAAGGAGATGAGGATGAGGATGCCGCCTATGCACAGGCTGATGCACCTTCTCTTACTACTCCTCCATCTGGTCCTACTACTACTGCTACTCCTGCTCTTGCCCTTGATCCATCCACTCAATCTTTTTTAAAGAAAATGGTAAAGTCGTTCACAAAGCGAGTTGACAAATAGTTTGCAAAGGTCCACACTCACCTTACTCGCATTGAGGATGCTTTAAGCATTCCTCCCTACGACGCCTCTTCACCCGAGGATGATGGTGCTGACGATGATGCCGAGGCTACCTCTATCTCTGCTTCTTTTTAATAATGCCAAAAGGAGGAGAAATAAGTGAGCAAAAAGGAAAGCATCTTTATCTTTTGGAGAGAACATGAATTTGTAATGATAATTATCATGTACTTATGCTACTCTTAAACTTTTGGATGATGTTATGTTATATGAATGGTTGTTTTAGTTTATCTTATGACTCATTGGATATTGCATGAATAGATATTGCATATTTCATAAGAATGATTGAAAAGGATTAACCTTTAAATGATTGAAAGGATTAACCTTTGAAAAAGATGCTTAAAAGTATTGAAATGATTATCTTCACATCTATGCATATTGTAAGGGGGAGTATTTCAAATTTATTATTACAAGCTTATTGATAGGGGGAGCTTCATATAAGCTTTCCTATATTATTTTTTCTGTGTTTGTCATCATCAAAAAGGAAAAGATTGTTGGCCTAACAAGGTTTTAATAACCGTTTTGATAATAACAAATCTATGTATCTAATTGTGAAAATTGAGTTTACAGGAAATATATAATTAGCACAATCAGATATGTGGAAGCCATGTCGCAATTTCAACTCAAATACTTTGGCGACAATCTCTTTGGAACAAAGGCAAAGGTTGAAGTATTGAAGAACTTTAAAGAAGTGAAAGATTGAAGTATCTCAATTGTATCATTTTTTAGGATCTATGTAAAATCACTAAACTCATGATTATATCTTTTTGAAGCTCATAGGAATCCTAAAATATCTTAAAAATATTTTTCCAAAACATAAAGAGAACAAAACCATTTGGAAAATCAATATTCTGGACTTTCTGCGCTCCAGTTGACTAATGGATTGTATCCAATCGACTGAAATAGTCTGTCAAACAAACATTGAGTTTCAACACAGTCTAGTTGACTGATCTTCAGATCCAGTCGACTGAATGCTCGTCCGGTCGACCGAACAAGCTTTCCCAGTCGACTGAACATGCTTAATTTTGAATTTTATGCTGAAACGGCTAATTTGACATTTTCATACATAGCCTAACAGCTGGTCCAGAATTGAGGCCTATAAATAGAGCCCTTGAGCTCTGGTTTTATTTATTCAAAGCCTCTCAAACAATTCTCTCTTATACATTCCCATTTGTGCTCAAATTTTTTATGTTTTACATTCATATTTTGAGAGAAAAAGATTTTAGATTTCTCTTTGAGTTTCATTGATATATTTTTTGAGAAGTGAGTTAGTGCTTTCAATTCTTGTACTCATCTGCTCATCCTAAGAGCATTCATTTGTACACTTTCTTGTCATTCTATTGTATTTGATAAAGACGTTTCTCAAAAGATGCTAATCTGCCTACAAGAATTGGATTGCTTGAGAATGGTACATTCTCAAGAGAGACTACTCCGCCTAAACTAAGGAGAGAAACTACTCCACCTATTCAAGGAGTGATAGTGAGAAATCCTCATAGCAGTTGGTTTGAGGTAAAAACGTAGGCTGTTGCGCTGAACCTTGTAAAAATCGTGGTGTCATTCTTCTAACTTGCTTATTTTTTTTACATTATTATATTGTTGCTTATCTTTGCATCATATACATTTGGACTTGAATCATTCAATATTTAAATTATTACTTGTACCTTAAGATTTTAAAACAAGAAAAGTTTTGAATCTTGTGATTGCACTTAGCAAGAAACATTGTCAATCAATTATTCTTGTACTTTAATTTTCCATCAAGAAGTTATATTTGAAAATACACTTGCAAATTAAAATTGAAAGCTATACTCGCATTTTAAACTAGAAAAGTGTTGAATATATGGTAAATTACAATATACACTTGCACTTAAATCTTCTAACAAAAAGTTTTTGTTTATAAGATTAATTAAAATATACTTGTGCTTTAATCTTCAAACAAGTAGAGCTATTGTTGAATATATACTTGTGAATTAAAAAGTCATATACTTGTATTTGAATATTTGAACTAAGATTTTTTAATTATTCAATTCACCGCCCCTCTTGAGATTACACACTACTTTCAGTTTTTTCATATGGCTAAGCAGGACTTTCTGGCTCCAGTCATCTGTAAATGAGTGGAAAGACTAGAGTACCCTTGCTACTCAACACCAACCATTTTAGTTGCTGAGTTTGGGCCTATGCATGGATAATTAGTTGATAGGATAATGAGAAATTAGTAAGGTGAATGATTAAAAAGTTTGATTTGAACACGATTTATATCTTCTATGTTATAACAATTAATGCAGTAACAGATTACTTGTACACGCATTTTATATGGTAAGCACTCACTTCGATTGTTACTAGATTAGTTCACCCCTACCAAAATTTGCAGAAAGAGTCTATAGTTGGGTTGAAGTTGAGATTGAGCTGAATGAGGATGCTTGGTGTCTATCTTTATTTTCTTTTTGTTATTTCCTTTTTGAGGACTTGTATTTGAGATATATATTTTCTTTTTGAGATAATTTGTAATTGTTTATATTTTTTGTTTAGAACTCTATAGTTTTTTTATGTATCGTGTGGAGTGGATCTTTAATTAGACTTTTTATATTAGAAAGCTTAGGTATTATTTATGATTTAGACATGCTTGACATTGATTAGATGTGTTTTTTGACATTTTAATACGATTTAATGGACATAGATGTATGGATATTTATATATTTTTGTTAAAGACAAAATATTTTAAAAACCATTATTATTAATTGGATTTTTAAAAAATAATTAGTTATTTGTGGGGAAAAAATTGTCGTAAATAAGTATTTAAAAAAAACATTGGAAGAGTGCTTGAGACGGCAGATTTGTCGATGCAATTGCCTCTTTTGCGATGGCACGACTTCCTGACGCAAATAGTATCATTTTGATAGGTTTTTGCGACTTAATTTTATACCTTCGCAAAAATAATTTTTACCAAGTCAAATGTTTTTGCGACAGCAATTATTGATGCAAATAATTATTTGCGACACCATTAGTTACTACTGTCATGCCCCAAACTTCGGGTCATGTGAAATACTCATAAACCACCAAGATAGCACCCAACCTGAAAATATACTCTCAAAATAAACCATGCATGCATTGTATATAATCGCCAAACGGCTTACATCACACAGCGCCAATGCCAAAAAATATGTTACAGCATATATGTTCAAAACTAGCAAAAATAAAGACTACAGATCTTTCTCCCCTCCGGCACCTCCAGATCAATCTGCATGACCGATACCTGAAAAATATTTCAAATCCCACCCATGAGCCAAAACACAGCAGAAACTAGATAATACGTGCAATATAAGCTAAACATGCTAGAAAAATGAGATGCAGTTTTAGACTCTTTTTTAAGCCTTAAAACAGTTTGAAAACAAGTTGATAACATGATTTGCACGAGTCCCAAAGATAACAGAAACATATATGCAACACACGAATACATATATCTAAACCAGCTTTCACAAGCCACGACAAGCTAACTCATGCAATCCATGCACTACGCCCAACACACTATGAGCAACACACCCAACACATATATCTCCAGGACCTCATTTTTGTCCTTCAGATTCACACGCACGCGTCTTTAGGATCACGTTTCCAACCTTGAAACTATGCATATCATCCTAACAAATATCTTGCCATAGTTAAGGGAAAGCAGTAAAAACACAGATAAAGGTAACAACTATAGACTCCTGGCCATTACCCTAGTCACCACTTAAGGCCTGCTCAGTAATGGCAAGCTCTATATAGAGTTACAACAACGTAAACAATGCCATTCACGGAGGCAACTGACTTAGTTTATGGGTTCACAACTCGAGGGTCCTAAGCACCCACCAACCCTGCATCGTCAAGACCACGTTTCCGTCCTTCAGACACCCACATGCACACACACAACACAAGAATCTTCTCGGGCTTTCACCGAATGACCACTGCCCTATCTAACATTTCTTGGGCTTTCACCGAAGGAGCACTGCCCCATCTAACATTTCTCAGGCTTTCACTGAAGGACCACTGTGTAAGGACCCAGTACGTGTTTATTTTGCACTTACATGTTTTCTGTTAAGTGAGGAGACAGAATTAATTTTAGACATGGGTGTTATAAAATTTTGTTCATTAACAGTTAACTTACTAGCATGTGAAGGTGTAATTGAGATGCAGGATGCTAAATGACAATAATTTGAGGCTAAGTATAGCTTATTAATTTAAATTTTTGGAATGTGGGGTTAAAATTAAGTTGTCAGAGTGGAATTGAATTATGAAGTTAATGGAATTAAATTAGAGTAAAATGGATCATGAGAGTTAAAGTTTGAAAGAGAAAGGAGGAAATCATAATAAGCAAACCAAACATGGCCTTTAGGCCATTCTAGAATTTTGTAGAGAAATGAGGGAGAGAGAGTGATATAAGCAAGGGTCCCACCCTCATCCATCACACACGCCACCCTCTTTCCACATTTTCTTCTCCTCCTCTTCTCTTATTCTCTTGGGAAATTTAGGAGAAATCCCACTACCCCTAGAACCCTAACCTTTCCCCACTCAAATTGGTGAAGCAAGGCCACCTTTGGGAGCTATCAAAGGAGATTCAAGACCCACAAACAAGGAAGTCAAGATTTGAAGCATCAAAGGGGTAGCCGAAACCCTTAGGAGGCAATTTTGGCAAAGTCTTGAAGCTTGGAGATTGATTAAGGTAGAATTTAGATTATCTTATATGTTTTGTGTTGAATTGAGTTGATAATTTGTTTATATAAGTAAGAACCTTGTTGATTTCATGTGTGAGTGTCAAGATTGGAGTTTTAGAAAATGGTTAGCTATGAATTTGTGAGTTTATTGTGTGAAATGGAGGCTTAAATGACCTAAAATTTCATGGATTTGCATCAATTTGGATTTGGATATGTTTTGGCTTCAAAAACTTGTGAAAATCGATTTTTTTGCATAGGACCGCTTGATAGACCAATCGATGAGTCTATTCGGCGGTCAAAGGTTCACTGGTCAAAATTTTGATTTTTAAATTAATGTATCTCTCTCATCCGGACTTCGAATGGGGTCAATGTTATATTCAAATCGAAGCCCCAGAAGTTCTCTTTCCAACAAGACTACTCTCACAAGAAAATGCTTTTTGTAGAAAAAGTTATGATTAAGATAGTGAGGATATGTCAAAATTTCATAACCATTTTTCACCCCTTCTTAGCTAAATATTTTGGAAAAACTTATTTTCCTTATTATTGGCCCTTTTTACTAAATTTCTAATCCCTTGAGCTAATGGCACACCTATATATATAGCTAGATTGAGTTGAGAGGCATACATTGGTCCTATTGGCTGGGCTTTCCATTATAATAAAAGTGGGTTTCAAATTGATAAGTATATATATATATACATCGTGGGTGTTTCCCTTTTAAAATAATGTGATCTTTTGCTATCAATCTTGCATTATTAGTACTTGGTGACATTGAAGTGACGATGTGAACTATGAAAAACTATTTAATGAAATTATTAACTTGAATTGAAAACCTACGGTTGAATGTGGAATATGCATAACGAGGGGCTGCAGTCCTGCGGTGAAAGCCCGTGAAGATTCATGCATAATGAGGGGCTGCGATCCTGCGGTGAAAGCCCGTGAAGATTCATGCATAATGAGGGGCTGCGATCCTGCGGTGAAAGCCCATGAAGGTTTTCATTCAAAGATTAAATGTGAAAATTGAGCACTTGCTTTTAATGAACCGTAGGGATTGATGTGAATTAAGTTGGGCTAGCGGCTCCAAGGTGAAAGACTTAATAAATAGTAATAATAAAATGACTGATTTATGGATGGAAACAAACGTTAAATGGAGGCAAATTTTGTGTGCGTGGGTGTGTGTGTGGTGTTAAAAGGTAATGATTTAAATAAACGTGCATATTTATTCCGGTTATACCCATCACACCTCACAATTTATGCATTAGATATGAGTTAATCTTTATCCTACGAGCTTCGGCTCATGTATATATATTTCAAACTATTTCAAGTTCCGAAGAGCGGGGTGACACCAAAACTATGGACGTTTTTGGGAAGGGCCAATAGATGGAATCATGATGTCTTTGTTGTCTTTGTTTCTTTTTGCTATATATAAACTCAAGGAAAATGATGTAATGAAAGTAATGGCTTAGTATTGAATGTGGATTGTCTCAAACATTTGTAGTATATTTGGAAATATAAATTTTGGAACTTAGTTTGTTTATTTAAATCCTTTGAATGTAATGTACTATTTGTTCTACTATTTTGGGGCTTCACCTATGGATATGATTTATGTATGCTGAATTTAGGGATTAGTTCACGGACCCGGGTTTGGGTCGTGACACACTGCCCCATCTAACATTTCTCGTTAACTAGGGTTAATATACATCGGACCACGTTTTCGTCCATCATTAGCTAGGGCTAACATTCATAACAATATCACGTAAGACCACATTTCCGTCTTACATCATGTTGTGGCGTTGGGATTTAAGAGTTTTCTACAAAAGTATTTCAAAAATAAGAGAATTCAAAAATGTTTGCAAAAATATTTTAACACCTTGAAAGCTAAATTTTGAAAATCCTTTTTTTGTTGAAAATAGAGTCGCCACTTAATTTTTGAGAAAAACTAAAAAGAAGAAAAAAAATGGCTACTGATCTTAAAAACGTTAACTAGAGAAAGAGGGTTCGTGGGCTAAGGTATGAATTGGGAAAGGTGTTAGGCACCATGTTCGCCCAACCATAAGGTTGGACTCTGCTAATCATCATTGGTTCTTTAATAGAATTTCTCAAATGTATGCAAATAAAGAAAATTGAGGCAAAGAGAGAACACCCAAAATCAAATATGAAAAATACATAACATATGTACATAGCATTCCAAATTAGAACGAATAAGAAAAGAAGGTCCTAAGTCATATAGCATGCAATTTCTAACTAAATAATACATGAAACACTCCCACATGTAATATTCACAAAATAAACTAAACTATCATGATTTAAGCAAAAGAATACAAACATGCTAGAAATTGTTAAAATCACCTAAACATGATTTGTTACGAAAGATAAACTAAACTATTCTAAACATGCTTTCAAGTGAAGAGATTAAAACATGCATTAACATTAACATGATAAATAAAGAAAAAAAAACAAGAAATGTAAAATGTGAAATGCATAAAAGAGAAAATTCTTTATTAAAAGAAAGCTTACTAAACAAAGAAATTTAGAATAGAAGGATTTGTAAAGAGAATTTAAAGATTTAAAAGAAAAAAAAAATTTTACAATAGAAAAGTTATGCTAAGACAAATAGATTAGAAAATGTTATTAAACTATTGAAAAAAAAAAACTTAACCATTTACACTTTGTACCTTAAAAGAAGCAAAAGAAAATAAAAATAAAAGAAAAGAAAAGAGGGAAAATTTCTATAATAAGAGAAAATTTATATTAACATTTAAAGATGAGGATTAACTTAAGAGACTTTTTGTAATTTTTTTTAGGTTCAACAAAAGAAAAGAAAAGAAGAATAAGGTAAGCATTATAAAGAGAAAAGAAAAAAGAAAAGAAAAGAAAAAATAAAGACTAATAAAGGAATATTAAGCTAATATTTAATAGAAAGAAAGGGAAAAAAAGAAAATGGATGCTTAAAAATTAAACTAATAGTAACAAATGAAATTAAGCTACATTAAAAGAAAAAGAAAGCTATGGAAAAGAAATCAAACAAATATTAGAAAAATAAAAGGAACCAAAATATAATTAATTATCAAATATGAATATAGTATTGGTAACTATATCCATATGTATATAAGTGTATTATTTTAATAATTAACAATATCAATTAGTTGTAATTGTCAAAACATATTAGCACTAGTTTAATGAGTTAATGAAAGAAAGAAAGATAATGTACTTAATGTGGATGTGTAAACAAAGCAATTAATTAAGAAGATTAAACTAAATGAAGCAATTTAAACAATAAACAAAGTTGATTACGTAAACAAAAGAAATGCACAATTTGAAATTAAATGTTAACCCGATCACTCCAAAAGAGAGGAAATGGAGTTTATAAGGATCGGGGATCCAAACGAGGTACCTAAATTAGCGGGGAATCCTCAAGTCGGGAATGTGCTTCAATGGTCAAATCCTTGAGTAGTGATCCAAGTAAGACTTCAACTTCTGTAGGAGGTTCAGCAGGGTTTCGGCGTCGGAGCTCGGGATCGCTCAATATATCGGCAGTCTCTCTCACTCAAAATTTGTACTGAAAACGTACGTTGGCGTACGGTATTTATAGAATTCTTCAACCAATGAGATGTTGCCACGTTTTGGGACATGTCAGGCCATTTGGAGTTGGCGATTGCCAGAATGCAAGTTGGCGATCGCCATGTTTTTGGAAGTTTTCACAAAGTTCTATGACGGTCGCCATGATGAGAGTTGGCGGTCGCCATGATGAAAGGTGGCGGTCGCCATTTTTTACTAGGGTTTCTACAAAGTTCTATGGCGGTCGCCACAATGCAAGTTGGCGGTCGTCTTACTTGGGTAACAAGTTTCGATGGTTCATCAAAATTTCATTGGTTTGAACGTTTCAGGTTCGAATATCGAGCTTGGATCACTTTTCGAGGATGGAACTAAGGTACTATTCCACTTGTTTTTATCATCGGATTCACCTAAGATTAGGCGGGGTCAAATTGGGGTGTCTACAGTTGCCCCTCTTTGATATAACTTGCGTAGCAACGCGTGGAGTAAGTTATATCAAAGATCTAGAGACAACATCCATTTGATCGAGCCGTCAATCTTAGGCCACAAACATACAAGCATGCATATGATGTTGGTCATACTCAAATTTTCATCGAGCTGCCTATGTACCCCTTTTGCTATGGATCAGACCAGAACGTAGTTCATGGGATAAAAATGCAAAGATGATGCCTGACAAGTATAATGCAATGCGAGTCAGTTTAGGATCATGAGGAGGACCGAGGAGTCAGTTTAAGGTCATGAGGAGGACTAAGTCAGTTTAGGGTCATGAGGAGGATCGAGGAGTCAGTTTAGGGCTATGAGGAGGACCGAGTCAGTTTAGGGTCATGAGGAGGACCAAGGAGTCAGTTTAGGGTCATGAGGAGGACCGACGAGGTAAACTTCGAATTAGTCAGGATCTAAGAATGCGGGAATTGAAATTAGGTTTATCAGAAGCGAGATTGAAATGATTAAAAGCCAAGTTATGGCTGAAAATTTTGATTTATCGGGAAGAAAGATTGCGAATTAATAGGTCGAGCTAAGACCTTAAAAATTCAGAACGAGATTCGAAATGAGAGAAAAAAAATAATTAAAAGCCAAATTACGGCTTAAAATTAGATTTATCAAGAAGAAAACACCAAATTAAAAGATTGAGATTAGACCTAAAAATTTGGAACGAGGTACGAGATAAAAAAAATGCCAAAGCATGGCCTAAAATTAAATTCATCGGGAGAAAAACACCTAAAAAAAGGTTTCAAAACTCACCAAGTTATTTTTGGAATTATTTCTAAACACACAAGATTTCTTTTATTTTTTATTTTGGAAAATATGCTCACTAAAATTTTTAATGAAAAACACTTAAAGATTTTATGTTTTCTAAAAAAAGTTATTATTATTTTAAATAGAATGCATGCAAATAACAGGATAAGTAAAAGCATGTACTAAAATCCCAAAAAGCCCATTCCAAAACCCCAAATCGTCATAATGGCAGTCTGACACGATGTGACTTTTGGACACCAGGCGGTCGCCAAGCCTAAACCTTTCTGACATGGCGGCCACCGGGTAAAAACCCTTCGAACCTGGCAGTCGCCGTGTGGCGTTTTAGGAAACCTGCGGTCGCTTACTTTGGAGTTGGCGACCGCCAACTCCAAGCGCGCATAAGGCCTTTTGAAGCGCGCGGATCAAGTTCATTCGCTCCTTCCTCACTTTCTCTCAAAACTCCGGTGCTCTCAAGCTTCTATCTCGCTTTCTTTTCGCTTCTCTCTGGGTCACACGATGTTCACACTCTTGTTCGTGATTCCACTCCTCTTCATGGCGGGCCAAGGCCATGAGGATGACGATTTGGGAGCACGACGGGGCCCTTCTTCTACTGAGGGCTCTTCTATGGGTGTCCCTCCTACTAGTGGGGACATTTCCACGCAGCCCACTGTTGCGATGGATGCCCTCGTGCTCGAGGCAAAGCTTACCTCTTGCCGTGTTGCTGAGGAGGCACGAGCCGCTGCTAAGGCTCAGGCGACTACTGATGCTGCTGCAGAGACCGCGATGGCTGACTTTTTGGATCTCGATGCTGGATAGGGTCATCTGGCCCCCTTCGACCTGCATACCTACGCTCCATTGCCTCACCGCGTGGTTCCACGTGGGATGAGACGCTACGAGCCTCCTGATAATGCGGTTGCTGTCGACGTTCCTCTACGAGAACCTGACCACCACATGTCTCGTCGACGCCCACCGGTAAGTATCCTATCCCTACTATTTCAATACCAGAGCATGAAATATCTCAAACGTAGACGCATACCTAAAATCCCCCATATGATGATGTAATGATGATATTGATGATTTATTTTAATGTGTTGAATGATTTTGATGTTGTGGATGGTGATTAGGATTTGGAACTTAGCTTAGGTACCTATGCGATGGAGATTAAAACAGTAGGGACACTAGGATTTTAAGCAAACAGCAAAAAGGGGCAATTATTATTTACTTTTAAACATAAAAGTTTAAGGGAAAAATTTTGTTTTTATTTTCGGCGTATGAAAATTAAAGGGGTTATTTTTATCAAAATCCTAGAAGTTTAAGGGATATTTCAAAGACCTTTAGGAAATTTTTCAAAAATTCTTAGAAAATTTAGGGAAACATTTTTAGAGAATCAAGAGAAACCCTAAGAGATTTTAGAAAACTTAGGAAAATTTTTAGAAAGTCCTAGAGAATTTGAAAAATTTTTTAGAAAATCTTGAAAATTTTTGGAAAACCCTAAAAAAACAATTAAAGTGGAACTTTAAGAAGATGCTTAGAAAAATCTAAGAATTTTGAGAAAAATTTTAAGAAAATGTTACAAAATCCTAAAAATTTTGCTAAAAATCTTAGAAAATCCTAAAATTTTGATTTAAAATTTGAGAAAATTGTTAGAAAATTCTAAAACTTTTGTTAAAAATCTTAGAAAATCCTAAAATTTTGTAGAAAATTGTTAGAAAATCTTAGAAATTTTGAGAAAATCTTTAAAGAAAATTTTGAGAAAATCTTAGAAAATCCTTAAAATTTTGAAGAAGATTTTGAGAAAATGGTTAGAAAATCTTAGGAAAATTTTAAGAAAATGTTACAAAATTGTAAGAAATTCCTAAAATTTTGAGAAAAATCTTAAGAAAATGCTAGAAAATCTCAGAGATTTTAGAAAGATTTTTTTATATTTTATTTTATTTTATTTATTATTATTATTATTTTTTAATTGGGACAAATTTTCAAAGATTTCTAAAAAATTAATCCTAAATGGTTAGGGTAAAAGAGGCAAAACACAAAATTATTATTATATATATTTTTATTTTTGGGAAGAGCATTAAAATGGTAGAGATTTTCCTGGTACACCACGGCTTAGGGTTACTAGGATGTGTAGAAATCACGAACCTAGGGTTAGGGTGCCTAATTTTTTAGGGCTTGAAAGGACTGAAGGAACGTAGGTTTTGTTCTCAGTTGTTTCCTTGCACTTTGCTTGTTCGATAGGTTCTTTATGTATTCTCTATCTGTCTTCTCTTTACAGGCTGGTCACTACGTCTGAGGCTTCGGAGGTTCTGCCTCCGGGGAGGTATTGGAGTGGTACGACGCCTTCCTTGCTCCTAGCCGGGCTTACATCGTTGCCTCTGGCTTTGCTCGATTCATACCTCTGTTGGGTACGACGAGAAATGATCGGGTATGGCTGACAACCCTGGCCGAGCGGTGGTGGGATACCACCAACACCTTCCATTTCACAACCTTTGAGGCCACCCTTACGCCTCTGGACTTCACACTCATCACGGGCATTCGAGTGGGTGGTGCCTCTATTCCATTTGATCCATCCATAGCTGAGTTGTTCGACGCACTGCTGTATTTTCTCAGAGTTGTCCCTGCACAGATGGACCGGGATCGAGTCAGATACACTTGGTTCTTTGACCGCTTTCGACACTTCCAGTGCACCGAGCCTCGTCACTACGAGTGGGTCGCCCGAGGCTTCTTGATGTATATGTTTGGTACCTCCTTATTTTCGAACAAGGAGAATATCGTCCGCTTGCATTACTTGGGGGACCTGGCTCGTCTTGATCGGGTTGCTTCGTACGATTGGGGAGGTGCTGCTCTGGCTACGCTCTATAGCTTGATGCGGACCTTAACCTGATTTTCCCAGGAGCTCAATATTGGGGGATACTGGAGGGTCTAGGAGGTATGATTTAGTTTCTGCACTTTTTCACTCATTTCTGTTATCTATTATTATTTTCTTGCTGACATCTTCTTCTTTGTAGTTGTGGACCTATGAGTTCCTCCAGCTTCACATCCTGGCGAACTCTGCAGCAGACCCTTTGGTCATTCCCCGAGCAACCCGGTGGTCCCGACGGCTGAAGGGGAAGAAAGCCGAGGGAAAGGACGTTGATTGGTTCTGGATTTCGCTGGACCGACTGACTCCCGACTAAGTACTATTTTTACTATTTTCTGTGCCGTTCTCTGAACATTGATTACTGTATGCTGTACAATGGCTATCATGTTGTACTGTATTCACTGCCCTCTGTTTGTATTACTGCAGGTTCATTAGGACGTCTGGCGAGGAGCAAAGGATCGAGCTGGCACAGATCTGATGCACAGCCGAGATATCAGTTCCAGGCGGATCCTGCTAGAGGGCCCATTCGGTATGGAGTACTATCTTGGCGAGCGAGTGGTTCGCCAGTCGCTCAGCCTTGATCACTTCAGGATACTGGTGGTCCCTCCTGTCCGTATGCGCCGTATTGATCATCTGGGCCTCGTCGACTTGGTGTTAGAGACAATGGGGACCCCAGTTTCAGAGCTACTGGTGGCAGAAGGGGACTACACAGCCTGGGCCTGGGCGCACCTGATGGGGCCCTTAGGTCCTGGCCCAGCTGGCCCTGGTGTTAGGAGGAGGGGACAGGCACCGGAGGATGCTGCTAGAGTTGCTGGTCCTAGAGCTAGAGCTGCTGGAGCTGCTAATCCTAGAGTTGCTGGAGCCGGAGGAGTGATAGGCCCAAAGATTCCCTGGGAGATTCAGACCATGGCCTATGGCTTCCCCTTCTCCCTTCCTATTCCAGTGCCACTAGTTTCTAAGTTCAAAGTAGAGATTGGCCAGGTATTTCCTTATCCTTACTCCTTTCTTTCATTTTCTGCTTCATTTGTCTGATTAACCTCTTCTTTTCCTTTCAGTAGTTTAATCAGGCATGGGTGGACCATCTGCTGCTGATACTTACGGGTCAGAGAGCATTGATCTCTCAGCTTGATGCCACCGTACGAGTAGCTGGCATTGCTTTCACTTCTGCAGCCATAGTAAGTATTCTCTCGAATCTTTCTAAAGTTTCTGTGCTTTTCTGTGCTCTGTTCTGATCCTGGTTTTCTTCTGGCAGCCTCCAGGCCCAGCCACCGGTATAATACCACCACAGGCTCCTGTTAGGCCACCTGCTCCAGCACCAGCCCCGGTTCGAGGTCGTAGTTCCTGGGCATCTTCTCGGGCTCGTTCTTGAGGGTCAATCTCGTCTGCTTGGAGCCGATCCAAAGCTGTATCTTCTTCTTCTGGCAATGACGATGATGACTACATCGAGAGGCTCTTTGAGGACTGTAGACACCCCAATTTGACCCCGCCTAATCTTAGGCAAATCTGATGATGAAAACAAGAGGAATAGTGCCTCAGTACGATCCTCAGAAATTGATCCAAGCTCGGTATTTGAACCCAGTCATCAAAAACCTTCAAAATCTTCAAAACCAATGAAATTGTACCAAACCATCGATAACTTGTTGCCTAAGTCATTGGCAGAAGTGGCGACCGCCATGTTCATTGTGGCGGCTGTCAATAGAATCTCTTGGAAACCCTATCCAACATGGCGACCGCCAACTCACATTGTGGCGGCTGCCAACTTGCATTGTGGCGACCGCCAACTCCAAATGGCCTGACGTGTCCCAAAACGTGGCAACATCTCATTGGTTGA
>JAUMHN010294039.1:0-18722 GCA_032360265.1 Heliamphora ciliata
AGATTATTATGAATATTGCTTATCCTCTTAATCTTGAAATAATTATTGATTTACATATATTTAATATTCGTTATTTTAATTCATTAGAGGGTACGATTTTATATGGGTCTATATTTCCGGTGAGTTGGATAGCAGTATTATTTATATGGCAAATATTAATTATTAACGAAATTCACGTCCCGATATATCGGAATTGATGATACCCCCTTAAAGATGCTTATAAGTTTTGACCGGGCTAAATCCTATAGGTAGATTTAATTATCCAGCGGTCAAATATGTTAAGCAGAAGGATTTAAGGAATATCAAGATGCTGATTAAATTTAATTGTCATTAATTAAATTTAATTGGCGGGTATTGAAAATCTTAATGTGGGGAAAAATGGTAAGCATTTAATAACAGGAGCTTAATGCAAGAAGGTCTTGAGATAATGGGTCAGAGTGCAATTATAGTTTTTTAGTGGTGTGAGCTGTAATTTAGTATTTTATGAAAATTGTAGAAACCGCTGCGTCTTTTCATAATTGCAGAAACCGCTAGTAGGTATATGTGTTTCAATGGAAGTCTTACTCATAATTACTCTCTAGGTCCTTGCTATAACCCTATATATATGCGGGTAGGCTGAACCAGTTTTATATGTTTGATATATTATATTTTGTCTCTCAAGACTTGATATATTATATTTTGTCTCTCAAGACTAAATATATCTAGATTTTATCGGTACGAGTTCTCGATAGTCCGTAACCCACACTACGTTCAGGGATCGCATACGGGAATACAGTAGAAGATCAAACTGGAGTTTCAACTCAGAATCAAGTCATAGTTGAAGATTAGATTGACAAAAGGTATTCTTCTAAATTAACTTTCGTTGCATGGGTTTTATTTTGATCACTCGTCGTTAAAAAGTTTTATCTAGAGCCCATTTCGGCGTTTGCTTGTCAGTTAATTTTTTTTACCAAAAATCGTTTATAAAAATAATGATCTTGGCAGTATTACCTCCAACAAATAGTTTGTTTGTTAGACTTTAAAGCCAAGTGTACATTTATTGTATACATGAGAGGATATTCGGGTTGGTTATATGTTTTCAATAAAACATGTTAATTTCTTCTTCTCGATGCAATTTAAAGTGCTTTTCCTATCTTTTATGCCAAAATCTCGTGTATATTTATAGCATGAAAAATATTTTTTTAAGGTTGTGGAAATTTTGTGTTCTTTTGATTCAAACCCTACTTTCAAAAGGAGTATTTTTCTAAGATTTTCCCACACTTTTGAGCACTTTTAGGCTTCAAATCATGGCTTCGTGGGGAAAAATGTTCATCTTTTCAGGCTTTCTCTTGTAAGCCGGTTGGGTTTTATTGTTCAGAAGTTGGGGTATTACAGATTGGTATTAGAGCTATAGGTTTGAATATCTAGGAACTGTGGGAATGGTTAATTCATAACGTGAGAGCTTACATTGTTGTGTGACATTCATGTATAGTTGTGTTAGCATAAAATATCATGAATATAATCGATATTTGTATGCTATGTGATACTGGATATGGAGTTTGGAGTTTTGGGATGTCGTGTCTTGCTCCTGGGCATCTAGTGAATTAGTTCGGGGTTCAAGTTAGAAGGGCGTTGGGTCGACGTCTGTTCTAGCGGGAAATCCAAACGAGTTACCCTGATTGATTTGCCACTCCTAGAGATTCTCCTTCGTATGTGGATACGCGATTATGTGTTGATGTGACGTGACTAGGTGGTGATTAGTGTGTTAGTGTGGCTATAGGAGGTTAAGTTGAGTTCAACCTAGTTGGGGATTGTAATGTCTGTGACATAGGAGTTATGCTTCTAGGACTATGACGAGTTGTGGTCAGGATTATGGTATGGGTTGTGGAAGTGTGAACCGATAGTTAGTGATTGTGGTGGGTGTAAGCTCGTGAGATGAGCATTGATTGTTTGGGGTGTGTTGTACTCATGTGAGTTGGTGGTAATTGTGGCTGGTGGCTCATTGTGTTTCTGTGTTGCCAATAGCTTGACGAGTAGGTATAATAGGACGTTTGAAACCTCTTGGAGGTTGTTTGCTGTGATTCGGTATGGGGTGTGGTTTTGAGCACGTTGAGGATTATGTACATCATGGGCTGTGCTATTTCTTGAGCCGTACTATGTCATGAGCCGTGTACCCCGAGATTGGGTATGGACAGGAGCATAGTGGAAGGTAACATAGTGAATAGGAGCATAATAATCTCCGGCCTAAGATTTGGTAGAAAGTTTGGGCTTAGATAGTGCTTGGGAATGTTTCTTTCTCTACAGGGTGTTGTTGGTAGCCACAATGGTACCGTGTAGTTTTGAAGGTCTGTGAGATGACCCTTGTGTTTCTCTCGTGGCGTGGTGCTGAGTTGTGTTTCTTGATAGAAGTTGGAAGTGTATGAGAAATGAATATGCAGATTAGAGATGTTGTCGACGGATTGGTTATCGGGTGATAGGCATGTACGTATGATAAGATGTATGTCGGAGGTGGTTGTGGTTTGAGGAGCGATGGTTTGAGATTATTCGGGAAGTTTCACAGAATTGAGGTTTGTGGCTTGAGTTTTGTTCTCATGATTGAGAGACTATGTGTAGTATGAGATGTTTGGTAAGTATGAGTGTGTGAGGCTGGTAAGGCCTGAGATGGGTGTTGTTAGTGTAGTTGACTTGGTCGCCTTAGGATGACATGTCGGTGAGAGGACATCCCTTGAGGGGATGATGTTGGTGGTTTGTGACCTGGCGTAAGGTCTAGAGATGGTGGTGCTGTTTAACCTAGAATTAGGAGGTAAGGTTCGTTTGATTTGTGTTGTGTGTAATCGTTTCATATTCGGATAGCTATGTGTCGATAGTGCTCGTGTAGTGACATAAGAAATGGGTGTTCTCGTTTGAGCGTTCTGTGTTTTTTGATAGGTGTACCGGAGCCGCAGGCTTGAGACTGTAGCATGCTTATTGCCTATCCATTTGGCTGCTGCTTATCCATTAGGAATCATGTTGGAGTAGCATAACCATGTGAGGAAAAGTCATGGAAGTGCCGTAAATGTGTAGTGTTGTGCTGTTGTGGGTACCCGGTGAGGGTCTTGTAGATGTGTGAGATACATCATTTAGGGAGAAAAGAGTGAACAGTAGCTGGTGTGGTTGAGTGAGATCTAAGTTTGAGAACCAAGTGCAGCAAGTGGTGTACTCACTGCGATTGGGGATTGACAACATTGGTATTGTGATACCGGAAGTCATTCTAAGGACTAGTGGTTAGCATTTTCTTAAGTCGAGTGTTTAATGGGTTCCCAAGAAGGTAGTGGTGTTGAGTGGAAGTCACTAGTTGGCTCACGTTTCCCCTAGGAGGAGAGATGCCTTGTAGTTGGTTATCCGACGTGATTGTTTTACCCTGGTGGAAGTTTAAATGTCGAGGCTTTTGATTGACTCTTGTTGAGCAGTTTTTGTGAAGATTAGGATCCCCCCCTTTAAACCTTGTGAATTCTTTTGGTTCTTTTGGATGTGCCCTGACCTATGTACCTTCAGGATCATTTGAATATAGGCCTGGTTTCTCGTAGTTTCTTGAGGGGGGTGGTTTGCCCCGTCATGTGAGGCCGAGTATTCGGGAGAGAGTTCTTGAGATGTATTCTGATTTGCACGGTGTGTTAGCATCCATAGTTGTTGATTGAGTGAGATCTTTGGTGAAATTTCGGTGATCGAGTTGTTCATGTGGTGAGTTTTTGAATATCGATTTGTATTCGTTTTATGTCTAGACTGTGTAACACTTGCGGAGTTAGTATTAGTCCGTTTGTGGTATCGGTGTGAGTCACAAGGAAGTTGCTTTTAAAAACCTTTTGTGATGTGGCCCGTTAGACCACGCTTGTTTGTTTAGATTGGGGCTTGAATGTTGTTTGTGTAGAGAACGCGTTTTCTCGTGGGAATGTGCATACTGTATGTAGTAAACGTTGAGGATTTACACTTCGTTTTAAATAATAGTATCATCTCTAACTGAGTCACTGCTATTATTTATAGAACCGAAGGTACATTAGTTATTTAATTTTACTTGGTTTTATTCGTTGTCTAGATAGTAAAATTAATAGGAATTGGCCTGCCTCGATAAATGCTAAATAGTAGATGACATTTCCATTGAGGTATGCTACTCATGGTGTACAAGACTGCTGGTAATTGTTTTTTAAATGGTAAAGGGAACTAATTTTAGAATCAAATTCATAATTTTTACTCATCATAATTAATGGTTTTTAATTATGTGATTCTCATGATAAAATGGCATTCAATCCACTCGCGACTATACTCAAATGTAAATAATCTCACGGGTCCTAATTTTGTTGACTGAAAAAGAAATCTATATATCATTTTAACTGCCGAGAATTATAAGTTTTTGTTATCTGAGATATGTTCACCAGTATCTAATGAGAAGGCGACCGATGAGAAAACCCAGACTTATCATAAGCGGTAAAGGCTGATCAGATGGCTTGTTGTTATATTTTAGCTTTCATGTCAAATGTATTGTAGCGTCAGTATTAGTTTATATCTAGTGCCTAGGACATGATTATGAATCTCAAAAAGATATTTGAAGATCAAAATTGTGCTGCTAGGCAGGTGGCCATGAAATTACTAATGAACACAAACATGGCTGAAAGCATCCTAGTTAGGGATCGTGTTCTGAAGATGATTAGTCTTCTAAATGAATTGGGGATCCTTAGAACTGAAATTGACTAAGAAAATCAGGTCGATATCATACTCCAATTACTGTCTGATAGCTTTAAGCAGTTTGCCTAAATTATAATATGAATAAACTTAGTTTTTCCCTAAGAGAAGTACCTAAAAAACTTCAAGCAGTTGAAAGTATTCTTAGGAAGCTAGGTAATGTCTTTGTTGCTAAAAAATGTTTTTTCTCTAAGCTGAAAGGGAAGAAAAAAAAAGTTTAGAAACAGAGAGCCACAGGTGCAAAGGTAGCTAATGGGCCTAAAGTTGGTGTGAAAAAGCCAATAGGCAAGTGTTTTTAGTGCAACCAAACAGGAACTAGAAGAAGTAATGCCCAATTTATTTTGAAAAGTAGAACAACAAAAATAATTTTTATTCACTAGTTGTTAAAATTGTTTAGCGGTGTTATCTACCGATACCTAGTGTGTAGATACGTGAGCCATTAATAATGTCTGCAATTCTTTGTAGGGGTTCCAAAAAATCAGACAGCTCAGTGATGGAAAGATATACCTACACATGAACAATAATACAAGGGTGGCAGCAGTTGCAGTGGAAGATGTCACTCTCAGTTTTAGTAGAGATAAAATCTTAATATTGAGAGATTGTTTTTATGTACCTTCCATTAGAAGAAATTTAATTTCTGTTTCTAGATTGGTTAAATATGGATATTTGATTTATTTTAATAACTTTGAGGTTATTAAAGATAATAAACGTTTTATCTGTTCTGGTACATTGATGGATGATCTTTATGTTATTACTTCTAGCTCTTCTATACTGTAATTGAATAAATTGAATAATACATCTAATTTACCATTTAAGAGAAAAAAACATTCTTCAATGAATCAAACGTATCTTTGGCACTTATGCCTAGGTCATATTTAATCTAAAAAAATAAATAGACTGGTTAAAGATGGACTTTTGAGTTCATTGGAAGTTGATGCACTTCTAATAGGTGAATCTCATTTGGAGGGTGAAATGACAAAGAGGCTGTTTTTGGCTAAGGGCTATAGAACTTAAGAACCGTTGAAATTAATTCAGTCTGATGTATGTAGACCCATGACTATTAGGGTTAATGGTGGCTTTGTATATTTTGTCATTTTTATTGACGATTACTTAAGGTATGGATACATTTATTTGATGCATTATAAGTCTGAATGCTTTGAGAAATTTAAAATATTTAAGGCAAAAGCAGAGAAGCATCTAGAAAAATGTATCAAGACACTACAGTCTGACCGTGATGGCGAATACCTCTTTAGAAAGTTTAGGGACTACTTGTTAGTAGAGGGGATTACATTCCAATTAACTGCATCGAGCATTTCGCAACAGAATAGTATAGTAGAAAGAAAGAATGAGATTCTTACGGAGATGGTAAGGTCTATGATAAGTTATTCAGAGTTACCCGATTCCTTTTGGTATTTTGCATTAGTGACAACAGCTTATATTCTGAACTTAGTACATTTTAAATCTGTACCTACTACTCTCACAGAATTGTGGACCGAGCGTAAGCCTAGTCTAAGACATATTCGAATTTGGGGGTGTTTAGTATGCGTGCTGAAATGGAACACGAATAAGTTGAAATTGAAAACGAAAGTCTGTTTCTTTGTTGGATATTCAGGGGAATGAATTGCGATTTATTTTATAATCTTAAGAATCAGAAAGTCATTGTCAGTATCAATACCCAATTCAAGGAAGAGAATTATGTAATGGACCATAAGCTCAAGAATAGAAATGTTCTGTAAAAGATGACAGGAAATACCAGTAGTACAGGAGAAGCGCCATGGAAAAATGCTATCGATATTTTACTGTCTCGTTGTAGTGGGAGGCTTATCAGAACATGTGTAGATCTTGAACCAAATTAGGGTGCTACCATTGACATGTTGGTTTCTCAACCAGAGGAGCATGTGGGTGATGGTGCACAAGGTTCAAAATCAGCATAGCGTGTCACTTCTAGTACACAGACGTAGGTAGTGCCTCGTCGTAGTAGGAAGGTTGTTCGTCAACCCGATTGGTATATATTCTTGGGAGAGTCTTTTGACGGGATCCCAGCAGAACTAGATACCGAACCTTACAACTACAACAAAGCACTCCAAGATAAATATGCGGATCTTTAGCAAAGGGTTATGAATTCAGATATAGAGTCTATGTACTATAATTAGGTCTGAAAAGTTATAGAACCACCCTGTGACGCCCCGTCCTTCGGGCACGTCGGGACATATATAATTATAAATAAAGGGATATTTTAGCCATTCATTCATATTTACATACGTTAGTTATTACATCATAAAGGAGTTCTGAACTGTCCAAAATTACATAACTATTACAGTTTCACCAAGAAAATTCGAAAATTACACTAAGCGCGATAGAACTGAATATAAGCACAAAAACAGAAAGCTTGATTCTTCAGAATGCGTCAACTAGATCCATGTGCTCTTGGAATTCAACTTGTCCTTTCAACTATTCTTCTCCCTCAGGAATGACATCCTCAAAGAACTCCTCCTCACCTGTGGCACGAATGCCATGAGCCAAGGCCTAGAAACAAAATACTCTAACCTTCTAACTAATCTCATAGCTCAAAATTCACCACAACACATACCATATAATACCCAGTATAGTTTATAGTTAAGGAGACAGACAAATTTATAACATGGTAGCAGGTAAGTAAATAAACATGTGTGTATGAAATGCAGATGCCCAACCCAAAATACACCCAGATTATAACAGGGATTCCACGCCGGGAATCACCAGAGTAGACTTAATGGGACTTGATCCCCAAAGCCATCATCGCGCCTCGTTGTGAATAGTAACCACGTCGCCTGACTTCATGCCACAGCTGTTTTACTCAATGAAAACGGCGTAGGGGCCGGCCAACCAAAATATTCAGCCACCCTTATCCGGACCGACAATTTCCACCTTAAGATGCGTGATGCCTTCACCGGTGTCAACCCAAAGTCTAAGAGAGTTAAAGAGACATTCACATTATACAAAATACCAAAATGAAGGATTTAGGACCGCCATTAATTGGGCTCTTCTCCGAAGTTACCACCGCAGTGGGATTAGGTTCGCCAAATTAGGCTCTTCTTTGAATTACCCTTCAAAACATCGTGGCAATGGGGTTTAGGTCCGCCATTAATTGGGCTCTTCTTTGAATTTACCACCGCAATAGGATTAGGTCCGCCGAACTAGGCTCTTCTCCAAAATTACCCAATTTGCCTGTGTCATAACTCAAGGAACGCAGAATCAAGGAGATATCAAAATCAAAATGCTAGTGACGAACCCATGGTGCCTAACAGTATTCATGATAAACCATTTCAAACACCGGGGACGTACTCAGGGTGTACAAGGGAAATATATCCCAAAATATTTTCAAAAATAGCAACCAAGGACGCCCTAGATTTATAACCAAGAAGAATAATCTGAATACAACCCATCCCAACAACGGTTTGCACAGATGGACTCCAGCATGCCAGGATACAAATGACAATGTTCATAATGTGTACCATTGATCTCAAGTGCAACAATTTATAGCATGGCATTAACATGGCAAAATTCATGGCACAACGCGCAAAGCATAAGATATAAGTATGTGAAGTACAAACTACAATTCTCAAAATATGATTCAAATATGATAGCATGGGTTTTAAATCATCATACATTCACTTAGAAATATTAATCGACTAATTCAAATAAGTCATCATACAAAAACTCGGGTCTCATAGCAAAGGGTACTCGAGTCACACTTAGCAACTTTTAAGGCTAAAATCAAGTAGTAAATTAAAAGGGGCGACAAAGGTATGGGGTATCTAGATTTAGAATCAAGCTATGATTTTTATACACCATTTAGAGAAAAATCTTTTCTGCAACTCTCATATTTAACACCAAGGTCAAAACCTAAGGCAAATGGGTAAACATTTTATCCTAAGCAAAAACGGTTCAGCACTTACTTTAAGATTTTACCAAAAATATGGTTCTGTTTCTCTTGATTTTGGGGTATCAAATGACGTCCAAATGAGCCTATTTTTTTAGTATGTCCTAGTTTAATATGTCCCCTACAAGTTTCATGTTTAGAGATAAGGGTAGTTGTTTCAAACAAGTTAGACTTTTTGGTAATTTTAAAAAGTAGGTTCTGTCAGCCGCTAAAACTCAGCAGAGCCGGTTTTGGACAAAGAGTTTAAAACGGTTTTGGGGTATCATCCCGAGGCTTTAAGGTGTGATTATTGGATAGAAAATACTTTAATATTTTTGGACTACATAAAAATAGGTGACAGAATGTTCTTTGGAGGCTGAAATTCAACAGAGACTTTAAAGGGGTTTTGATCTGTCAAACCGCAACATTTTGTTCTCATTTTTGGTGGGTAGATATACTTTAAAGGGGTTTTGGTCTCATTTTTGTTCTCAACTTTCAGATTTTGACCAAAGTTCGGATCTCACGTTAAACTAGGATTTTCAAGTCGGTAGTTTTGACTGGTCAAAAAATGACACACTTTGGTAACATTGCAATATCTTGAATTCTGGTTATACAAATGAGTTGAAACTAACTTTGGATGAAAGATAGCACAAAAATCTAACTCTGGACATAAAAATCATACTTAGAATAATTTTTTACATTGAGTTATGGAATTTCAAATCTCAGGGCAGAAACATCAAAGTTCTCAAAAATTAAGCCTCTTAGGGTTCAAGCCCTCTACTTATGTTATGTCAAGTTTTAGTTCCATTTCTTGGCATGCTTGTGTTTTAGACTTTAATATCAGTACACTTAGATGTCTTCAAACTCAAAGATAACAACATTCAACTACATCTCATATCATCCAAAAACTCAACAGCCCCTAATCCTTAACTACAACTCCTTTTCAGTTTGATTTCGGTTCTTGATTTTTATGGTGTTTAAAGGGATGGGTTGAGAGATATTTTGATGGATCTTAGATACAAGGTTTAGAGATTTTACTTACTTATTTTGAGAGGCCAAAGAAGGGTAGAGGGTTGATATGGACTTAACTTTAATACCATGGTCTCCAAAGACCCCTTTCTCGAATTCCTCCTCTTCCTCCTTCTTCTTCTTCTTCTTCTTCTTCTTCTTCTTCTTTGTTTTCTCAATCTCCCATGGACTCTCAAGAACACTTAAGATCTGGTCTTTCTCCCTCTCTCTCCCTCTCTCTCCACCGAAATATTTAAGGGGAAGAAGGTGTTTGGCCTTAGCTTATGTCACGCTCCAAACTCCGGGTCACGTGAAACACCCACAAACCATCAACATAAAACCCAACCCGATAATACACTCTCAAAATAAACCATACACGCATTGTATATAACTGCCAACAGGCTTACATTACATGGTTCTAACACCGAAAATCATGTTATAGCATACGTGTTCAAAACTAGCAAAAAGGAAGACTACAGCTCTTCCTCCTCTCTAGCAACCCCGGATCAACCTGTGTGACCGGTACCTGAAAAACATTTCAATCCCACATCGTGAGCCAAAGCTCAGCAGATACTAAACAACGCATGCAACATACGCTAAACATGCTAGGAAAACGAGGTGTAGTTTTAAACTCTCTTTCAAGCATTTAAAACAATTTTCACATGCAAACGAAAAAGCGAGAATACAAACCGTTGTTGACTCATGAGAGCCTTGAAAACGGTTTGAAAACAGTTTTTAGATCGCGATTCAAACGAGTCTTAAAAATAATTTAAAAATTGGTTTTATCCGTCTCATAATGCCGTACATGCAAGCCATGAATCTTCTCAGACTTTCACCGATGGACTGCTGTCCCCGTCAATGCAACACAGATGCATACAACTGACCCTCACACACCGCAACAACAGTTCTATCACATATAAACAGATCTATACACAACAGACATCCTCACACATGCCTATACCACGTGATAAAACCGCATGCCACGGGATAAGACCACATATCACAAGACAACACCGCATGCCATGGGATGAAACCGCCGACTATGGATCATAACACGGGATAAAACCGCATATCACGAGATAAAACCTCCATGGGATAAAACTGCATACCACGGGATAAAATCGCATCCTACGGGATAAAATCGCATCCTACGGGATAACACCAACATTACGGGATAACACCAAACAACACATGCATACTAAACCAGGGTCTAAATGCATAAAACATACCACATGCACCACACGCATGCGCTCCACAGATCTAACACATCCATGCCTAATAAAACTCTGAGTTTTAAAGTATGCAACCACGTTACACGTAACGACATCAAAACCATATAACTCGTCTACATAATTCGTACATAAATAACTAAAGTTATAAATACACAAAGCTAGTTATAAACGCACATAGCCATATATAACTTGACATCACGACACCATCCATCAAATAACCCGACATCCACTAACATGGACAACCAACAATCTACAGACCCAAAGTCTAACCCGAAGGCCAACACCACTCAAGCGGTTGAGCGCTCAACCACCGCTCGAGCAATCCCCTACCGACATAGCACACTGCCACAACCCCGCTCGATCTCACAACCACCACTCGAGCGGTCAACGCTGGGTGAAAAAGAAAATGAATGAAAAAACAAAACCAAACCCCCGCACGCAACGATGCACAAACCACCACAAGCACAATCGTGCACCAAAAACCCACATCTAACTATGCTCGTCACCCCCGAGGACGGCACCTGACAAACGCCCAAGGCCATAACACGACTCCCGAAGCCACAACACAACCAACAGAATCCCAAAAAGAATCCAACAGTATTTCAGTCGACTAATCCCATATATTAATCAACTGAATACCATTGAAAACCAATTGAAAATCAAAGACCCAACCTCCAACACATCATAACCCAGACCAACACATGCCCAACACAAACCCACGATTCCCCAAGAAACAAGAAACTTGGTAAAAAGGGGCAACAAGGATGAAAAAATAACCTTTCCCAAATATTCGGCCAAAAATGGGTGAAAAACGGTTTGAAAATCTTGACATACCCTCACCCTTTTGGTCATAACTTTTTCTACAAAATAATTTTGCTGTGAGAGTGGTGTCATCGGAAAGAAAACTTTCGGAGCTTCAATTTAAGTACAAGAACGACCCAATTTCGAGTTCGAATGGGGGAGATATGACCAAAACAAAATGGCCCTGCGCAGCCAGTCTGCTCGAGCAGACGTCGAGCGCTCGAGCGAGCTACCACCCGAAAAAAACCTAGATCTTCCCTTGTTTTTGATTTTCAAGTCCCAAACTCTCAAACACTCACTATGATGCTTCAAAACACATATAAACCTACCAATTTATATATTTTTAACACCCATGGACATACACGAACCCCAATCATCAAGAACCACCGAACAAAAATCCTCAAAACCCGATTCACCCAACCAAAACAACACAAAACCCCCTTTTAAAACCAAAACCCGGTTGTTTTGAAACACAAATTGATTTTTCATATATTTTTAATCGGTAAAAACACACACGATTACACGTAGCACCCTCATAAGACATGAGAGTCTATGATCCTACCTCGGTGAGTTGAAAACTTGACGCTTCGAACCACGTGCAAAATCGAGCTTCACTAGAATAAAATTCTATCCGAATGAATGTGTAGACCACAATGCCAAAAGTAAGGATCCGCTGTTAGATCATCGAAAATCGAGCCCCGGGCCCCTGAGAAGTTGAGAGAAGGCAAAGAGAAAATGGAGAAAATTTAGTGGAGTGATTTTGAAAATATCTTTTGAAAATATCTAACTCTAGATATTTATAGCCCTCCAAAATATCTTTTTTTTTGAATTTTTAAAATTCGCACTGCAACGCCCCACAGCCCCGGGAACCAACCCCACATGCATATCTAGCCTCAATCATGCATCAAAACACATATAAATATGAAAAATTGAAAACAAAAAACACGAGTCAAAAAACGCCGAAAAAAAATGGGTCAAGGTCTCATAGCTTATATCGAAAGTGCTAGGGAACATGATAATTAATACTTTAATACTTTTTCTTCATTTCACATGGGCTAATTTATTGTAGTTCAAGTAGTTAGGGGACAAAATCAGATTTTTGGGAAGCTAAACACAGCTAGGGATCAGTTTGGGAGATAAAAATCTGATCCCCCATCAATCAAAGGGTTTTTTTTTGGTTTACGTGCCCCTATTGTACAAGAAAATGTATTAAAAGTTAATTTGATATATTTTTTTGGTGTCTTTTTCTACTGAAACTTATGATTTTAATATTTTTATGAGAAATATAGTATTTTCATGTATTATCATAGTTTTCATAGCAATTTATTAAATAGATGTAGTCTTTTAAGGCAAATTAAGCTATTTTGATAATATAGGACTTTTTGACTTATTTTGTTGTGTATGAATTTTAATAATGATTTGTTTACTTTTGTTAACCTATAATACTATATTATTATGTATATTACTTGTCCAACAAGTATTGGATCATCACAATACTTAATTTAATATATTTCTCATCATTTAAAGGTAAAAAAAAGTAAAAAGTTACTTTTTGGCACACTTCCCAAGGTGGTCGGCCACTGAGAGATATTTTTGATATTTTTTATGTTATTTTGTCCTTTACTACTTAATTGTACTTAAATCCTTGATTTAGGGTATCTATATGTCAAAATTTGAGTTTTTAAGACTTTTTACTGTACAAGGGGCAAAATGGTCATTTTATCCTATTTATAAGGATTTTTGAATTTTAATTCATTATTTCAGGATATTTACTTTATTTAAAATGTTAGAAGTCTCTTCGGGTGCTAAGGTTTTGTTGCCTGAGTTTTGGACCTTTTTAGGGTTTTCGGGCCGAACTTAGGGTTTTCGATTTGAGTCAGGGTTCTGAACTTCTTCTATGTTCTATGGTCTCGTGGAGTATCTATCACTAACACTTAGGGTTTGGGCTCAATCTTTACACGAGTCGTTATTAATCGAGTTGTTGCAATTAGGGTCTGTACCGGGTCGTTGCACACCCGAAGGGATAAAATCAATTGGATGCAAGTAGATCTATAAGAATAAGAGAGGAGTAAATAAGAAGGTGAAAACTTTCAAATTTAGGCTTGTTACAAAAAGATTTATTCAGAAAGAAAGGAGTGATTATAAGGAGACCTTTTCGCCGATAGGCATGCTTAAGTCTATCCAGATTTTCTAATCCATTGTGGCTCATTTCAATTATGAAATTTGGCAAATGGATGTCAAGACAGTTTTTCCTAACAGTCTTGACGAGTGTATCTATATGGTATAACCATACGATTTCATAGCAAAGGGCCGAGAGCATATGTTGTGCAAGCTTAAGAGATCTATTTATGGATTTAAGCAGACATCTAGATCTTGAAATACTCGGTTTGATCAAGTCATTAAGTCTAGTTAGTCCAAAAGCTTTTTAATTAGATTTTGATAATTTTCATATTTTATTTTCTTAATTGAATTGATTTAAAAATATTATATTTAATTGTTTCTAAAAAGGTAAGTATTAACACCTCATGACAAATGAGTCGACAACTTTTGTCATTTGTACTGACTCTTTGCATCAAAATGGGTTGACATTCTATATAAGAATGTTTTGTGTCGACCCAAATTTATATTTAAGTCGACACTTTAAAATAAAGTACGCTTAAAACTCTAAAGTGCGTCGACACTATTGAGAAATTGAGTCCACATCATAACATCTTTATTAAAGATGTTTCAGGAACTCATATGAATTAACACCAATTGATTTTGGGTCGACACCTTCAGTATGCTGGAGGCCATACTGCCAAGATCATTATTTTTGTAAAACAATTTTTGGAAAAAAATTAACTGGACGGGCAAACGCCGAAACGGGCTCCAGATAAAAATTTTGACGTCGAACGATAAAAATTAAACCCGTGCAACCAAAGTTAATTTAGATGAATACCCCTTGTCGATCTAATCTTCAACTACGACTTGATTTCAAGTTGAAGCTCTAATCAGATCTTCTACTGTATTCTCTTTGCGATCCTCGAACGTAGTATGCGCTACGATCCTTCGAGAAGTCGTACCGGCAGAATCCAGATATATTTAAGTCTTGAAAGACAAAAATAATATCATAATAATAATGAGATATGATTTATCAATCTCAAATTGGTTTAGCCTACCTGCGTATATATAGGGTTACAGCAGGGACCTGGGGAGTAATTATGAGTTAGATTTTCAGTGGAACACAGACGCCTACTAGAGATTTCTGCAATTATGAAAAGACATGCAGTGGTTTCTACAATTTTCATAACAGACTGAATTACAGTTTATACCACTAAAGAACTATAATTGCACTCTGACCCATAATGTCAAGACCTTTTTGCATTGAGCTCTTGTTATTAAATGCTTACCATTTCTCCCCACGTTAAGATTTTTGATACCCGCCAATTAAATTTAATTACTGATAATTTAATTTAATCGGTATCTTGATATTCTTTAAGCCCTTCCGCTTAACTTATTTGACCGCCGGATAATTAAATCCACCTGCAAGGTTTGGTGCGGTCAAAACTTATAAGCATCCTTAAGGTGGTATCGTCAATCCCGATCTTCGGGACGTAAATTCTGTCAATAATTAATATTTTTCATATAAATAATACCAATATCCAACTCACCGGGAATATAAACTCATATAAGATCGCAATCTCTAATGAATCAAAATAACGAATATTAAATATACGCAAATCAATGATTATTTTAGGATTAAGAGGATAAGCACTATTCATAATAATCTTGAAGTGTGAATTAATTTATATAGCCAGTAGTCAGTACTAAATTAATTATCCCAAATATCATGTTCAATACACACAAAGTGTACTGGTACAAAGAGTCAGAACAATAAACGACGCTATTATCTGTTCCCCGTAACCAAGACATACCTACTAAAACTCTGTACCACAGTCGTATCGATGGTATGCCAATTTCTATCTAAACTGTGAACATAAAATTTATATTCTGCAAGAACCTAAAATCTAATTTTCTGTGTGTAAGCCGTACTCTACACACCAGATTAAATACTATACAGAATATCGGATATCCATGCATAACAAATAAATGATATACACACATTGCTCGTAAAAATTCTCATAAAATGAAAAACTAATTTTATTAAAATAAAATTAAATACTAAAAACATGATTTTCAGTAAACCAACCCTAGCAATCTCCCACTTATACTCAAAACCATGTTGTTATACATCTGACTCCCATGCCCTCTACATGACTATCAAAAGTCTTAGCCGGTAAGTTGTTTGTAAAATAATTTTCAAGATTGTCTCCTGATGCAATCTTGGTCACGGCAGCATCACTTCTCTGTATAATTTTTCGTATCAGGTGATACTTACGCTCAATATGCTTGCCTTTCTTATGGACCATTGGCTCCTTCGAGTTTGCAATTGCTTCGCTATTGTCACTGTAAAGTGTAATAGCCGACTGAACAGAAGGCACCACCTCTAGATCCGTTACAAAGTTCCTGAGCCAAATGGTCTCCTTAGCTGCTTCAGAAGCTGCCACATACTTGATCTCCATGGTGGAATCAACAATGCAGGACTGCTTGATACTTCTCCCACTTATAGCTCTACCTCCTAAGGTAAACACATATCTTGAGGTAGACTTATGGGAATCCCTGTTAGACTGAAAATATGAGTTTGTGTACCCCAAAGGTACTAGACTGTCTACCTGGTAAACTAACATATAATCCTTAGTCCTTTTCAGGTACTTGATTATATTCTTTACTGCAGTCCAATGCTCTTGCCCTGTGTTAGACTGATATCTACTAACCATGCCAATGGCAAAACAAATATCGGGTCTAAGGTAAAGCATAGCATACATGTGGCTTTCTACTATTGAAGCGTAAGGAACCGCCTTCATCTTCTCTATCTCATCAGATGTCTTAGGACACTGATCCTTGGATAGAGTGATTTCATGCCTGAAAAGAATAAACTCTTTTTTCGAATCTTGCATGCTAAAATGAGTAAGAATATCATCGATATACTTTGATTGTGATAAGCCCAAAATCCTTTGTTTTTGATCTCGCATAAGCTTGATCCCAAGGATGTGACTGGCTTCTCCCAAGTCCTTCATATCGAACTGCCCAGATAACCATACTGTAACCATAGATAAATGCCCCCGCATCGTTTTCGATGAGCAAAATATCGTCTACATAAAGTACTAAGAAGATCACCACGCTTCTGTCACGCTTCTTGTACACACAGGACTCATCTAGACTTTGATTAAAATTATAAGATTTTATAGCTTGATCAAATTGAGTGTTCCAAGACCTCGATGCTTGCTTAAGTTCATAAATGGATCTCTTAAGTTTACATAACATGTGTTCCTGGCTCTTTGCAATGAATCTATCTAGTTGTATCATATAGATACACTCATCAAGATTTTCGTTAAGGAAAGCTGTTGCGACGTCCATTTTTTCAGATTTTGTGATCGAAATGTGCGACAATAGATAAGAAAATTTGGATAGACTTAAGCATGGCTACCGGCGAAAAAGTTTCCTCATAGTCGATTCATTCTTTCTGAGTGAACCCTTTAGTAACAAGCCTAGCTTTGAAGGTTTCAACCTTCATGTTTACACCTCTCTTCTTCTTGTAGATCCACTTGTATCCAATGGATTTTGTCCCTTCGGGTGGTTCTACAAGTTCTCAGACCTAATTGGAATACATAAATTCCATCTTTGAATTCATAGCCTTTTGCCAAAGATCTGCATCTTTGCCTTGTAGTGTTTTATTGTAGTTACAAGGCTTGGTATCCTGTTCTGTTGGAATCCTGTCAAAAGACTTTCCTAGGAACATATACCGGTCAGGTTGATGAACAATCCTCCCACTACGACGAGGCACTACCTATGTCTGTGCACTAGCAGTAATAGGTTGTGCAGAATCTGAACCCTATGCATCAGCACCCTGTTCTTGATTTGCACCTATCCCGATAATTCTTCCACTATGATGAGATAATGGAATATCAGTGACTTGTTGTTCCTCTTTCGTTCTACTGGTATTTTCTCTTAGTTCTTCCAAAATAATATTACTTTTGGACCTGTGATCCATAATATAATCCTCTTCTAAGAATCAAGCATTGGTGCTAATAATGATCTTCTGATCCTTAGGATTATAAAATAGACCACCCTTCGTTCTCTTGGGATATTCTATGAAGAAACAGACTTCCGTTCTCGGTTCTAACTTACCCATGTTTTCTTTTAGCACATGTGTTGGACACCCCTAAATCTGGATGTGTTTCAGACTAGGCTTACGCTCAGTCCACAATTATGTAGGAGTAGAAGGTACCAAGTTCAGAATGTAAGCTGCCATTTCTAAAGCGAGTCCCCAAAACAAATATGGTAAACCTGAATACTCATCATTGATCTTACTATCTCCAAGAGTCCTATTCTTTCTTTATGCTACACCATTCTGCTGTGGAGTGCTAGGTGCAGTCAACTGGGATGTAATCTCCTCTGATGACAAGTAGTTCTTAAACTCTCTAAAGAGGTATTCTCCACCACGGTCGGATCGTAGTAATTTAATACTTTTACCCAGACGCTTCTCCGCCTCCGCCTTGAATTTTTTGTATTTCTCAAAATATTCAAACTTACAGTGCATCAGATAAATGTATCCATACCTTGAGTAGTCATCAATGAAATTGACAAAGCACTCAAAGCCACCTCTAGTTCAGATTGTCATAGAACCACACACATTAGAATGAACCAGCTCCAACGGTTCTTTAGCTCTATAGCCTTTGGTCGAAAATGGCCTGTTGGTCATCTTACCCTCTGAGAAAGATTCATAAACTAGAAGTACCTCCACTTCTAATGAAATCAAAGGTCTATCTGCTACCAGTCTGTTTATCATTTTTAGATTAATATGACCTAAGCGTAAGTGCCAAAGAAATATTTGGTTCATTAAAGAAGAAAACTTTCTCTTATATGATAATATAGATGTATTATTTGTTTCAGTTAGTTACAGTGTAGGAGAGATTGGAGTAATAATATAAAGATCATCCACCAATGTACCAGAACAGATAACCTATTTATTATCCTTAATAACC
>JAUMHN010294148.1:0-18719 GCA_032360265.1 Heliamphora ciliata
TAAACCACGTTTTCATGTGTTTTTAAATGGTGAAACAACATATAATTACACATAGCACCCTTTAACAACTATACAGTTTAGGATCCTACCTTGGTGAGTTAAAAACTTGACGTCTCGATCCACGTGCAAAATCAACCTTTGTTGAAATCAAATTTTGACTGGATGGATGTGTAGCCCTCGATGCCGATACTAAGGATTAGCAGTTGGTTCGTCAAAAACCAAGCCTCGGGCCCCCGAGAAGTTAGAGAGAAGACATAGAGAAATTAGAGGAAGCTTAGTCGTTAAGTTTTAAAAATATCTTTTTAAAAAATATCTAAGTCCTGATATTTATAGGCCTCCAAAATATATATATATTTTTAATTTTTGAAATTTGAGCCGTAACTCCTCATAACCCCGAGAATCAACCCCGTATGCTTATTTACACTTAATCATGCATTAAAACGCATATAAACATGTCATAAGCATAAAACACGTCGAAAAATGTCAAAAATACATATATATCGAAAAAGAACCGAAACAGGGTCTCACAGATCCAGATCTAGAAGGTTGGTGGCTCGAAGTGGCCAGCGCCAATTGATCTGGAAGCAACGACGGCGGAACGGAGGACGAAAAGGAGCGACAGCAGAGGATGAGGAGCCGGCGGAAGAGGGGCGGTCAAGGAGGACGAGCAGAAGGCGGTAGAGGAGGGGCGGCAGAGGAGGGGCAGTGGAGGATGAAATCCCAAGTGATTCTTTCTAGTCACTTCCCCACGTATTTTTTTATTCAGGACTGTGAGATAGAAGAACTGTCCTTTTATCGTGATTTTAGACGAATTTTCGGTTAATACAATCACATTTAAAGAGAAAATATATCACCGATTGACAAAGAGCATATTAGACCCAAAAATTCAAATTTGTTAAAAAAGAACTAAACCCAATAGAAAAAGATTGGTAGAACTAAAACTCTTACATACTTCTAAAATGGGACTAAAACTTAATTAACTCTTTATTTTATAGATTCCAATGAGAAGGTTCTAAAAAATAAATAATAAAAATATTATTAAATAAAAATAAATATACTAAAAGATATATAATTTTAAATTTTAATAATACAAACTAATTGTACTAAGGTGTTTTCTTTCTCTTTTTTAATTGCATAAAGGCTAAGTGGCTGAACCATTTCTATTAAAATTAATAAATTGTGAACAAATTTGCACTCCCGACGCTGTCTTGCAAGAGGGGCGAGAAACTAATCTCACTATTTAATTGTTTTCAAAGCCCAAAAAGAATTTACTTAACTACTTTTAATCTCATTTATCTGGACATCACACATTTGGTGCTCTCCTTCAAATAAAGCAATATAGATTTTTTGTTACAAAAAATATTCTTAATTTTTTAGGCTCCATTTGTTTTGACAAAATATTTTCTAGAAAATATTTTTCTCATTCTCTGGTGTTTGGTACGATGAAAATTAAAAGTCAATGAAAAATATTTTCTAAGTCAATAAGAAATAAGTTAATTTTGGTGGAAAATATTTTTCATTTTTTTAGGACTGAAAATATTTTTTACCCTTATCAGTAGGGGTCGGGCGTCAGGGGTCAGGGGTCAAAATGTCCTGGGATTTTGGGGGTTCGGGGTCCAAGAGTCCTAAGAGTTCAGGATTTTGGAGTCCCGAAATCTCAAGAGTCTTGGGACTCAAGATCTCGAGGGGTCTGAGATCCTGTGGATCTACAAGTCACAGTGGTTCGGGATTCTAGGATCATGGTGGTCTGAGGACTTGAGGTGCCGTGGGTCTGGATGATTGGTTCTCGGGGATCAGGGGTCTCGGGCTTTCGGGGGTCCAATGGTTTGGGGGGTTCAAGGTCCTGGTGGTTCGGGGGTCTGAGAGTTTGAGGGTCTGAGGTCTTGAGTTCTCGTGAGTCTAGGTGTTTGGGATCTTGGGATTTAGTGGTTCGAGGGTCTAAGGTTTCAAGGTTCGGTGGATCCAGGTGATCGGGGTCGAAGGACTAGGGGTCAAGGGGTCCGAGAGTCTGGGGGATCGAGGGTTCGATGTCTCAAGAGTAAGGACCTGGGGGACCAGGGTCTAAGGGTTTAGGGGTCTGGGTTCCTAACGTTCTAAGGGTTCGAGGTATCGGGGGTGCGAGGCCTTGGGGGTCCGGGATCTTGGGATCCCAGGGGTTTGCGGGGGTAAGGGGTATGGGCGTCCGGGGTCTAGAGGGTCCGAGGTCTCGGGGTTCTAAAGGTCCCAAGGGTCCCAAGGGTTCTAGGGGTCCGGGGTCTCATTGGTCCCATGGGTTTTGAGGTTCAGTGGGTCAAGGGTCCCAAGGTTCTAAGAGTCCCGGGACCTGGGGTATCGAGGGTTTGAGGTCTTGGGGATTTCGGGGTCTGGAGTTCTAGGGTTTCGAGATCCCATGGGTCCGAGGTCCCCAGGGGTCTAGATGTCCGAGGCCCCTAGTGTCCGCTAGTTCAAGGTCCCCATATTTGAATCTGAGGTCCTAGCGTCCTGAGGATCCGGGGTCCTCAATAATTGTCTAATTATTCCTCTAGTAATTTCGTTTTTTATATCATGTCTTGCTTGATATGATGGTGGTAATGGGATTCTTCAATTATTAAATTTTAGAAGTTATAAGTTATGAAATATTAATGATTTTCTATGGAAACCAAATAACATAAAATATTTTTTGAAAAATATTTCATATCGCAATCAAACGCAAAAAATACGTTATTTTTTATGGAAAACATTTTTTGTTGGAAAATATTTTCAACCCAAACAAACGGGACCTTAATACCTAGATCAATCTCATTTAATTTTATCCATTAAAATTTTCATCTATTAATTAAATTAAAAATCAAAAAATTAATATGGGATCTCATTTAGTAGACTTGTTTAGAAATTAGGTACTAGCCACTTTTTGATTATTCCATGAGGTTTTATTTTAAAATTTATAACTATTCTTGAGAATTATACCCCCCATGCATAAGAGTTTCGATGATGATGACATGATTCCTCTCTCTCTCTCTCTCTCTCTCTCTATTATTGTTGGCGATCAACATCCTCGTCAGCACTATGCTGATTTGGGCATCGATGACGATGGTGGTTCCAGGGTGTTCTCTTTGCACGACGACGACCATTAGCGTGATGAGCTTATCGCCGTTGATGGAGTTGTCGGCGTCGTTGAAGACACCATTGCAATCGACGTAGGCGTTGAAAATGATTTTGAGATCGACGAGGTTTGGTGGACAGTGATTTTGGTTAGGGCATAGCAGTTTGGCCTCCAGGTTGGACATGTGGTTCAGAAACATTTTGTCCGGGTTTAGGTGATGTCCTTAGATAGCCAGAACGATTCTGGTGAAAAATTTGACGGTACATCTGTTACAAAAAATTAAATAATATTTTTGTAGAGAGATGAGACATGCATTTCACAATGTCTCATTTCTTATCAGATTTTTAAGACAAATGATACATTCCATTGATTCACTTCACGCATGAATGAGTGATTATTTGTTAAATAACTCAATTCTATGTTAACAAAATGTGACAATATATATCATTGAAAAGATAAATAACAGTTCTCTTTGTTTAATCTATGAAATGTCTCATTTATATAAAATGAGATATTGTAAAATTTCTCATTTTCTTATCAAAATATTATCTCATTTTCTGATTGCTTTTAGAGTGTATGCCACAACAAAAATTCTAAGCATTCCTTGTCTATTTTTTTGGGGTTTCCAATCCACAGTGAAGCCCTTGATCTTCATGTCGACAACGTCCCTAGCGCCTTTCATGTTGTACACCAACACAAGAATCTAGTATGAATTTACTTTGATCTTGAACTAAATCCCTCCTTTTTTCTTATTACACTTGATTCTTCGGTAGGTGACGAGAACGATCTCAGCTTTGAGGTCGACGACGATGTTAAAAAACATGGGCATAGAGAGATCAAAGTGTTTTTGTAGCAAGTTGCACCAGTTGTTGCGGGTTTCTGTGCATTATGGGTAATTTTAGTATAATAATATGATATGTGACTTAATAGAATATTATTTTTAAATTGGGATTTATCTCTAAAAAAGTATCCTAAATAGGATTTGGATCAAATCTCCCTTAAAATCTATAATTGCTCATAATTTTAAAATTAAATCATTCTACTATTTTTTTAATTCCTTTAATTTCTAAATATACACCTGCATACGCATTCGTGTGCCAATTGCTAGTAATTAAATAGTAAGATTAAAAAATAGATTATTATCTCAACTAATTATTTTCAAAGCCCAAAAAGAATTTTTACTTAACTATTTTGGTCTCATTTATAATTAAATAATGGATCTAAAAATTAAATTATTATCTCAGTTAATATATAAGTGAGATAAAAATTACAAACTATCTTAGTTTACCTAACCAAGATTATAAAAAGAAAAAAAACTAAAAATAACATTTACAAATTTTAACAAACACACCTTTTAAAAGATTTTATATTCACAAAATCTTTAGGACACTGTAATTTTATTCAGCTGGTCCATGAGTTTCGAAATTTAAAACTTTGTAATTTATTATTAAAAAGCAGAAGTGTAATTTTGGTTCGAGGTCTGGTACTGTGTGGATAAAGCATGGCCCGAACCCAAAAATAGATTTTTCAGACTTGGACCTACCCCTCTAAGCTCGTGGGTTGGGCCGGCCTAAGGCCTGCCCCTTGGGGAAGTGAGTGAAATTACAATACTAGAGAAATGTCTTGATTTTCATTAGTTTCTTATTCTTTCCATTTTATCATCAAATAAAATCAATAATATGTTCTTTCAGTACGTTTCAGTTCCTCCAATCTATGTAAACAAAACACTACCTGACACAACAATACCCCAACAATAGAGTTAAAAATAAAACAAGTAGACGTAGCGGGCAATCCAACTGTTCCCACAAGTAATAACTAATGAACACATTACTTAGTCAAAACCTTCAAGAGTTTAGTATCTTACCCAACAAAGCAGCCATATCTACATGTTTCATTAATTTCTAAAACAATCATCCACAGTTTCTGTGGAATTTCTCTAAAAGGCATAGTAAATTACATTTTTCCCAGTATATAGCTAAAGGCAACACCCACCAAAGAATGTTCATTAGCCGTTGAATCTCTTCATTGCATAGTCTAACCACCTCTAAACTTATAATAATTAATAATATAAATAATAAAGTATAAACTTATAAAGTAATATTAATAAACTTATAAAGTATGAATTATAAACTTAAAAACTAAAAAACAAATAAAGTTTAAACTTATAAATATAACTAATAAGTAATAACTAATAAAAATAATAATAAACTATAAATTCTAAAGTATAAACTATAAAGTATAAAGTATAAACTATAAAAACAAATAAACTAATAAACTTATAATAATAAACTAAGTTATAAATTTTTAATAAAATAATATGCAAATAACTTATAAACTTAATAATAATATTAATAGGTTATAAACTTATAAATTTTAAAACTTAAAAGTTAGAATTTATAAACTTATAAAAATATAAAAATATAAAACTAATAAACTTATATTGTTATAAGTAATAAATTAATTTATTAATTTATTATGAAGTTTGACTAATAAATTAATAATAAACTAATATAATAATAACTAATAACTAAGAAAAGTTTAAAATTATATTATACAAGTTACAACAACAATTTAAAAAAAATTAAAAAAAATTAAAAGCCCAAAAAAACCGAACCAGCCTGCTCAAAAGCTCGGCCCAAAACTCAAGCCCGAGCCCTATACCCTTGAGGCTTGAGCCTACCCCTTGAAAAAAAAGTCCGACCTGCTCTGGCCCGACTTTTAGCAGGAGCCTACAAGGCTTTGGGCCGTGCTAGGCCCACCCGAGCCACGGTCAAGTTAGGTCGGGCCAAAATTACACCCTTATTAAAAAGGGATTGAGATTTTACCGTGTTGACTTTCCCAGACAAATTATTGCTAAGAGTTTGAAAGACAAGTTTCAAGCCCCAATTTATACTAATATATAATAAGAGAGCACATATTTAGTGTGATGAAGCTGTGTGAATTTTTGTATATCAAAAAAACCCTTAATTAGTTTTTTAATATCAAAATATTTTCATTTGATTTTGTCCATTAAATTTTTCCTTTATTACCTAATTTAGAAATTACATTTGCTCACAATTTTAAAATTATACTATTTTATTATTTATTTCTTAAATTTATTTTAATTTTTAAATATATATTTACACACGTATACGCGTGTCCACCGCTAGTTGGTATAAAAGTAGTAGTGTATTGAGCTTTTCCTCTTTAATTTAGAGTTTTGTATTAATTTCTCTATTCTTTAATTCATTTCGATGGGCCGAATTGAAAGATAATTAATAAAAATCAATAAATAAGAAAAAAAGAAAAAAATGATTTATTCATTATTTTATCTTAGTTTTAATTGTTTAGTCTTTTTTATTTTTTTATTATCAAATTACCAATTTCTGCAACCATTGTTTTTACTATGGTCAAAAACCATATAAAGTTTTCCATCTTTGATACCATTTATTTACAATTGTTTTTCCGAAGGTGAGGAAAATCAATACAAATATCATTGTAGACGACGAAGGTCGTCTACAATGTAGAGACTCGATCCCTTGTAATTTAAAAAGATTAACTAAAACTTATTAAGACTAGTTCGGTGGTGTATGATTAAATGTTTAATTGTGGTAAAGAATTAAAAATTTGATCATAGTTGTGATTGTTGATAATAATTATATGTTTGTTTATGCATGAAAAGAATTATTGTGGGTTGGTTAAACGAGTCTTGAGGCGTTAGAATAAAATTTGAAAACTATGTGTTTTTCTTCCCTTGGGATGTGAGTCAGATATATGGTAATATGGCTTTGAGTATAAGTAAGAGATATGTTAGGGTTGGTATACTGAAAATTATATTTTTAATATTTAATTATATTTTTAATAAAATTAATTTTTTATTTTTATGAGAATCTTTAAGAGTAATGTATGTGTATCATTTCTTCAATATTATGCATGGATGTCCGATATTCTGTATAATATTTAATCTGGTGTGTAGAGTACGGTTTGCACACAAAAGATCAGATTTTAGGTTCTTGCAGAATATAAGTTTTATGTTCACAGTTTAGATGGAAATGGACATACTATTGGTACAACTATAACATAGAGTTTTAGTAGGCCTGTTTTGGTTACGGAGAACAGATAATAGCGTCGTCTATTGTTATGACTCTCTGTGCTAGAATACTTTGTGTGTTTTGAACGAGACATTTTGCGTAATTAATTTTATACTGACTATATAAATTAATTCACTCCCAAGATTATTGTGAATAGTGCTTATCCTCTTAATCTTCAAATAATTATTGATTTATATATATTTAATATTCTTTATTTTGATTCATTAAATGGTGTGATCTTATATTGATCTATATTCCCGATGAGTTAGATAGCGGTATTATTTATGTGATAAATATTAATTATTGACGAAATTCACGTCCTGAAAGATTGGGATTGACGATACCCCCTTAAGAAAGTTTATAAGTTTTGACCGGACCAAACCCTACAGGTGGATTTGATTATCTGGTGGTCAAATAAGTTAAGCGGAAGGGCTTAAGGATTATCAAGATGCCGATTAAATTAAATTGTCAGTAATTAAATTTAATTGGCAGGTATTGAGAATCTTAACGTGGAGAGAAATGGTAAGTATTTAATAACAGGAGCTCAATGATAGATGGTCTTAAAATTATGGATCAGAGTGCAATTATAATTCTTTAGTGGTATGAACTGTAATTCAGTATTTTATGAAAATTATAGAAACTGCTGCTAGTTTTCCATAATTGAAGATACCACTACAAGATTTGCTTAATTGTAAAAACCCCTGATACATGTTTGTGTTCTACTGGAAGTCTTACTCATAATTACTCCCCAGATCCCTACTGTAGCCTTACAAATATGCGGGTAGACTGAACCAATTTCATAACTTGTTTTCAAGACTAAAGCTGTTCAGGTTCTGCCAGTATAAGTTCTTGATAGATTGTAGCTCACACTACATTCAAGAATCGCATAAGGGAATACAGTAGAAGGTATGACCGAAATTTCAACTCGGGAACAAAAACGTAGTTAAAGATTTGACCTGTAAAAGGTAATCTTTTAAATTAACTTTGGTTGCATGGGTTTTAATTTTGGAACCCGTTTCGACGTTTGCCCGTCCAGTTAATTTTTTTTTTCAAATAATCATTTGTAAAAATAATGATCTTAGCAATTTTGCTTCCAACAAGATATGTGTCGTATATTTTGAGCTTATACATGAAAATATGAAAAGGCTATGTTTTGAAACCCTAAGTTATGGTTTGGGCATAAAGGATGTTGAATCTTGTGGTTTTGGGTGATTTGTGATAGTTTAATCTTGTTATTACCATGGAAGATGCCACGCCCCAAAATCCAGGGTCACATGAAAAATCCACCAAGCTACCAATTTGTAAAAAAGATAGAATTTTACTGATAAAACAATCATCCAAAAATAATAAAACTTTTGAAATTTAAAAGGATACCCAAGGTTTACTCTCAGTGCAACATGCATACCTGTCCATACATGTATAATATACAGTCTCAAGGCTTACAAAACATGCCTTCAGAAACAGGCAACATCTATATGAATACATGTTTCTATAAAAAAAAGAAAAAACTATACAACAGTCTTTCTGTCACCACGGGCACATCTAGATCAACTCCACGTGATCATCAACACCTGAAAAAGATTTTAACAAATCTCACAATATGAGACGAAGCCCAATAGAAACAGACTATGATGCAGTAAAGTAAGATATGCAATCACATAGCATAAAGTTAACTCAAAATGGTTTTACTTCAAAAAACCCTAAGTTTGCCAATGTGTACACACGCACGCACACACACACACACACACACATATTACCGTCACATCCATGTGATTATACCAACTCGGGGTTTTAAAACATAGGCACCGATGTCGAATGGGCATATGTCACGTTACTACCACCCGGCCACACGAGACCCGTGAAGTAACTGGACGCCCTATACTTTCAACACGACCTGCGTCTTTTCCTGGTTCATTAGCTGGCGGGCAGAGAAACCCATTCTGAGCAGTTTTCTGGTCTTTCACCGTAGAGTAACTCGTGCCCAAATTTACTCGATCCGTAGGTCTCAACACAGTTCTTTTTGATTATCACATCAAAATCCAAATACACACGCGTGAGTTCAACCCAACAAGGTTTTTCTCACCAAACCCATAACACTATGAGTCTAACCCCAAAGGTTCCTCTCGTCAAACCCATAATACCTCACAACATGTAATAAACCAAGAAAAAGTGTAAAAAAATACTTTTTACTCGAATAAACATGGTTTAAAACATTCAATATGATATGTAATCATTTTCAACTGGTAAAAAAGCTTAAAATTGCACGTAGCACCCTTTAAAGGCAACATAGTCTAGGATCTTACCTCGATGAGTCAAAACTCGAAACCTTGAAAATCGAACCTCGTTAGAACGAGAATCCGTCCAGATGGAAGCAAAGCTAACAGTGTGAATAGTAAGGATCCACAAGCTGATCATCAAAAACTAGGCTCAGGCACCACGAAAATCTAGAGAGAAAGTAGAAAGTTGGAGAGAAATGATTTTTAAAAAAGAAAAAAGCTGCTAGAATACTTATAGGCCTCGACAAACAGGGCATCCAGTCGACTGGATTGCCAATCTAGTCGACTGAAGGAGTTCTGGATCTTGAAAACTTCTCCACCGCCACACCTCAGTCGACTGGATGGGTCAATCCAGTCGACTGGACAAGCCTACTGTTAACCCAATCAACTGGGTCCTTTAGTCCAGTTGACTGGACTACTGGGAATTAGGTTTTTCAGCGTCAAAATAGGTTTTTCAACCCGAGGACCAACCAAACAAGCCAAAACGAAACCCGTGAAAGCGTAAAACACATCTACACATGCTGTTCTACAACAATAATGCATAAACCATTCATCAAGGATATACATATAACGAAAAAAATACGTCAAACATCTATATATCATAAAATGAGTTGAAACCGGGTCTTACAAAGAACCTTTAACTTGAGTTTTGGGAAGTTATGATTTCGTTTTTACCAAAACCATGGAAATTTGGGGAGTTTTGGGTTGTTGGACCCAGATAATGAAATTGGTTATAATTTTGACAAATTAGGTCTTGTATCAACCCATTGAGATGTTAATTTCATGAATCTTGGGAATGAGTAAAAATGGTGTAATGTTGTGTTGAGAATTTTGAATAAATTCTATAAATTGTTGGATGTGAGTAAAAGCATTAGATATGAGAATTGATTGTATTTTGCTATATTAATTTGAATATAAGAATGATAAAGGAATTTGAATTGTTAATAATTGAAACCTTAATGGTGTTGGGTTTGGCGAGAGGAATTGGATCGACGGTTGGATTCGTGATAGTTTAAATGTGAATGATTTAATTAAGGTACCGTGTGAATGTAATGAATAATTAAGTTTGGATTCAAGAACCTCCTCAGTGAAAAACCAAAAGCTTGCATAATAAAAGGTAGGCCCTTCCTTTAGGTTAATGCCCGTAAAAGTGTGCTCTTGGGTGGCCCACCTATCGATGTTTCTGAGAGAAATAAAAAATGTGCTCTTTCTGTGTCAGGTTATAGAATGGGTATTTATTCATTGGACCTCGCGTGGCTCGGTGGCGATAAATACGCTTGATTCTATAGGCACCGTTCGGCATTGGTACTTAATTAAATCAACTAAAGAATTGAGTTTGTAGAATCATATAATATAGTTGATGAATGTGAGAATTAAAAAACCTTGATAATGGTTGTAGTTGGGAAATGAAAATGGAATGAAATCAGAGTCATGATACTCGTGTTGGGGTTGAGTTGACAGAACTAATGAAATTAAACATGGTGGGTGTAGGTTTTGATAAGAAAAGAAAATCGGTTATGTGAATGAGAATTTGCTAGAAAAGTAAATTTGGTTTTGGGTTTGAACTTGTGGTGCATTCATATAATCATCATCGCATGCCATGCATATATTCATATATAATCTTTTTTCTATGGGTCTCAGCTCACTTTGTTTAACTCATTTCAGGTGATAATAGAAAGAATGTGGTCGATTGAGAAGCTTAGTCTTGAAGATCGTTTTTGAGTTTTGGATAGAATTACACATATATAAAAAGATTTTTTGAGAAATGCATATCTTGTAAATGTAATTCTTGATACAATGATATGATATGTTGGATTAATTGATAATCATTTTCTAAAGCCTTAAGGCTACTCACTCATGAATCATGTGCATGTATGTATGAACATGGGAGAATCCCTGGGTTAGTTGATTTTGTATCAAGTTACATCAAATGTTTTCAATTGGATATCGGATTGCCAATAACTCTTGTGCACCAAGGGAGGTTTTGAAACTATGTTTTAACATGTTTTGAGTGGATTAGTTTATACCTTGAGGCTTTTCATGATGCATGAAAATAGGTGGAGTTTTGGGTTTTAAACATGGCTTTTGAAAAAGTGGTCCAGAGCTAGGCCGCTCGATGGACCGCTCGAGCAATCTATCGAGCTGTTAACAACACCTCTCGATTGTTTGCAGGCATGTGAGAGGGAACTGAGAGTAGGCATGGACCGCTCAATTAGTCTTTAGACTGCTCGAGCGGTCTGAGCAGTTTTACAAAATTTTGTTTGTTTTGTTTTGGAGGTTGGCTCTCGAGACCTTTATCCTCTTTTCTTTGGACTTTTCTTTTACTTAAATGATACCCTGGGAGTTTGTTTTTCAAAGGTTTTGAACTGTTCTATCGATTTTCCTTTCAATGCTCAAGTAGGTTCAAATGGTTTGTTGGATCAGGGGCACCATAAAACAGGTTTTCTTAGGTGGTTCATGTGCTTCGGTTTTGGGGGCGTGACATACAATGTCTTTTTCTTTGAAGAATTTTTTTTTGTTTACAATAGGAACAAATTGTTTGAAAGAACCCTTTTTTACGACCCGTTATTTACGACAGTTAAAAATCGTCTCAAATAATCTATTTTCTCAACCATTAATTTATGATGGTAAAAAATTATCTTAAATGATCCATTCTTTGCAACCATTTTGTTACGGTGGTAAACGTTATCTCAAATGGCTCCTTTTTGCGACTTTTTCTTTTTACGGTTAGAAATCATCTCAAATAATCCCTTGTTATGACCATTTTATTACTATCCGTCCTAAAACTCGAGACAACTAAATCAAAGAATGAAAGGTTCATGCATAAAAATCAAGAGTTGAATGGTCGATGAAAAATGCCCAACGATGATAAAAATAACATTTCCAATGGTGGTTTTGCAAAACATACGAAAAACTTGTGAGGAAAAAATTGATACACCTTCATTACTTTAATCAAAACTTTTTTCACAAAAAAGAAGTTAGATATAAGAGTAGAACCATGTGAACGAAGGCACTCTATACTTTAGTTTGAGCACAAGAACGACTCAAATCGGGGTTTGAATGAAAAAATACACTTACGCAAAAAAAAAAAAAAATTGGACCAAACCCAGGCAAGTCCGCTCGAGCGGTCCCCTAGCAGAGCCAAGGTCCCCCCCTTTCTAGTGATTGACCGCTTGATAGATCGGTCGAGCTGTCTGTTGAGCAGTCTGTCGAGCGGTCTAGCACCAATTTGCTTATTTTTCACTTGGTTCTACATCCAACATCCATTTTTATGCAAAAGGACGATTCTAAAACGTGAAATCTCATTGAAACAACACCAAAACCATAGAATATAAGAAAATTTTCGTCCAAAAACCTCTTGCGAGGATCATAAAACATTTACATTCATTCAAAACATATGAAATTCATGGTCTTATGGCCTTATAACCCAAATGCTCATGATATTTAATAATTCAAAATACAATCACATCTTCCAACCAATTCACAAAATATATATAAGGTAATCCTTCCCAAAACAATCAAACTAAACTCAAAACAAGCTTAATTTCTTCTAAGTCGTATTCTCATCATCAATACCTAAAAACGATTGATTTAAACAACGTGAGTCGAGCTCAATAGGATTCTAAACAACCAACATGAATCATATTCGATATGCAACAATCAGTTCTATATCAACAACCCAACTCAAATGATCCAATTTTCTCATAATTTAATAAGAACTATAATCCCATAACTCAATCAATATCATTTCGATAAATAACTAATTACCACACAATTGCACATTTACGGTCACATCGAAAGATATGGGCACTTTCGCCTCATTTACGGGGAATACCCAAGGAAAATGGGCACCCATTCTTGTGCAAGTTTTCAGTCTTTCATCGAGTAACTGGATGAGCCAAAGTTAATTTAAAAACTTCTCAATTTATAAACATAGCACCTCAATTACTTATTGATACCTCAACCATTACCCATGGTCTTCACCTAACATACCACGTATACACTACATGATTATAATTCCAATTCTCCACAACCACCCTAAATTCACACAAATTTTACATTTTAGCATATTTTTCCCAAATATTGAAAAGAAGATATGTCCATGGATTAAAATTAATTTCAAATCTCAATTCAAATCCCAATTTAAAATTTCAATTCACACCAATGCAACAATTGCAATTTATTCATAAAGAATACTTCTCACCCAAAATTAGGATTTTCTATATCCTAATAAATTTCATATATTTATATGAAATAGAATGCATTAAATCACATATGCATCATATGCATTCATAGAGGGATTAGAATTCTACCTCATTGAGTTAAAAATCGCGAGACTCGAACACTTGTGGGAACCAAAACTCGCCGAATCGAATTTCCACTTGATTGGATTTGTAGCCTCGTCAAGTAGAACAACCTTTGTTCTTGTGAATTGGCTAAGTTCTAAGCTTAGGGTCTTCAAATGGTGGAGAGAGAGAGAGAGAGAGAGAGAGAGAGAGAGAGAGCTTCAAGGTCTTCTATGGAGTTCTAGAGAGAGAGAGAGAAGAGACGAGAAAAGTAAAGAGAGGGAATAGGTATGGCCAGCCACTCAAGGGGGAGGGGAGGCTTCTCCCACAAGCCTTGCACTAATCTCAAAGCTACTAACCCCAAACATATGCTCAAAATGCCCCCAAACATCTATGATATATTTAATTCATGTATATACATTCACACCATACCGAAATTAATACTTTAACTTTTTATATTAATTTATAGATTTATATTTTCAAAAATCACCAAAATTAAAATTATTTTCGAATTAAATTTTCGAGCCTTCGCGCACACATGCGGGTCCAACAAAGCTTGTTAAAAAGCTACTAAACTCACTGGCCAAACACGCACGCACACACACACACACACACAAAAAACACACGCCCAAAAATATTACCACATAGATAAATTATCATATAAATATTTAATTGCATAAATTAAAATGGGACCGGGTCACACAATTGCGATGGTATAAACCCACCTCAAATGCTTCTTTTTAGCGACTATATTATTACGACTGTACAAACCCATCTCAAATAACCCATTTTTTGTGACCATTTTATTACGATGGTAAAGATTCCTCTCAAATAATCCCTTTTTTACCACCAATTTCTTACGATGAAAGAAAAATCTCTAATCAATAGTTTTGTGACAATCAGTTGTAACAATCGTAAAAGTTACTATTTACAATCAAAAATAATTAAAAAAAAACCCTTGCTGCTAACGAATTTAGATGCATATAAATAGGGTATGGCTCGTACTTGCGGAGTAAATAAGATTCGACCATCTTATGCAATAAGTAAAAACTTAATTCAATTAGAATTAAATTCTTAATCTATAAATTATAATTAGTACCACTAAAATATTATAATTGCATTCCCGACTTTATCTCAAAATAATTTTGAGTATCATGTTATTAAAATCTTATTTATTTTTTCACTTTAAGATTATAGATACCCGTCGATTAAATTCAATTACTAATAATTTTATTTAATCAACCACTTATAATTTCTTAAAATTCTTTACTTAACTTATTTAATATGTTGGATACGAAATCTACCTGTAGGGTTCAGCATAATTAAAACTTATAAGTTTCGTTAAGAGATACCATCAATTCCTATATTGGAAGGCGAATTCCGTTAATAATTAATATTCACTATACACATAATCTTGACATGCTATTATTCAATTCAACGTGCTTATTGACCTATATAAAATCTTACTCTTTTATGAATTAAAATAACAAACGCTAAATATATGCGTCTTTTAATTATTTTAAAAATAAGAGTATAAGCACTTATAGTAACCATGGGATATTAATTATTTTTTATGTTCAGTATCAAAATAATTACCCTAATACGGTCCTATTAAATACAAATAAAGTATACTAGCACAGTGGATTGGAACTATACCATTCCCCATAATCAAGGCAAACCTATTAAAATACTGTACTATAGCCCTACCAATGGTGTGTTCAATTTCATTTAAGATTGTGAACAAAAAACTTATATTCTACAAGAACCCGATAATCTGATTTTCTATTTGTAAACAGAACTCTATGTTAGGGTTGTATACTGAAAATCATATTTTTAGTATTTAATTTTATTTTAATGAAATTAATTTTTTATTTTATGAGAATCTTAATGAGCAATGTATGCAATATTATTTTTTTAATGTTATGCATGGGTCTCCTTTATTCTGTACAGTATTTAATCTGCTGTGTAGAGTACGGCTTGCACACAGAAGACCAGATTCTAGGTTCTTGTAGAATATAAGTATTTGTTCATAGTTTAAATGGAAATGAACAGACCATCGGTACGACTGTAGCACATAATTTTAGTAGGCCAATCTTGGTTACAGGGAACAGTTAATAGCGTTGTGTATTGAATAGGACAAATTGGGAGAATTAATTTTATACTGACTATATAAATTAATTCACACCCCAAGGTTATTATGAAAGTACTTATACTCTTAATTCTGAAATAATTATTAATTTGCGTGTATTTAATATTCATTATTTTGATTCATTAGAGGGTGCGATCTTATATAGGTCTATATTCTCGGTGCGTTGGATAGCGGTATTAATTATATGGTGAATATTAATTATTGACGGAATTCACGTCTTGATAGATCGGATTAACGATACCCCCTTAAGGAAGCTTATAAGTTTAGTTCGGGTCAAATCCTACAGGTGGATTTGAATATCTGGCGGTTAAATAAGTTAAGCGGAAGGACTTAAGGAATTTTAAAGATGCCGGTTAAATTGAACTGTTAGTAATTAAATTTAATTGGCGGAAATTGAAAATCTTAACGTGAAAAGATGAGTTAAGTATTTAATAATAGGAGCTCAATACAAGATGGTCTTGAGATTATGGCTTAAAGTACAATTATAATTCTTTAGTGGTATGAACTGTAATTTAGTGTTTCATAAAAATAGCAAAAACCATTGCAAGACTTTCATAATTACAGATACTGCTGAGAGGTTTGCTTAATTACAAAAATCGCTGGATACGTATCTGCGTTACACTAGAAGTCTTTGTCATAATTACTCTACTGGTCCCTACTGTAACCCTATAAATATGCAGGTTTGCTGAACCAAATTCATAAGTTATCTTCTAGATTAAAGCTGACCAGGTTCTATCGGTATGAGTTCTCGAAGGATCATAACCTATACTACGTTCAGGAATCGCATAAGGAAATGCTGAAGAAGGTTTGACGGGAGCTTCAACTCAAAATAAAAAATTATAGTTGGAGAATCGACCAAAAAGGTATTCTTCTAAAATAACTATGGTGGCATGAGTTTTTATTTTGATCGTTCGATATCAAAAGTTTTTATCTGGAACCCGTTTCGGCGATTGTCTGTCCAATTTTTTTTATTGAAAAATCGTATACAAAAATAATGATCTTGGTAGTTTTGCCTCCAAGAATTTGTATCAAAATCATTATTTTTTACAGTTTATTGAGGGGCCGGGTAGATTTAGAACTGTGCTAATTTTGTTTTGCAAGCGTTCTAATCCCGATTTTATGATCATCTTTTATCCAAGTTTGATTGAATGGTTTGGATGATAATTATAATTTTTTTTAATCACGAGGGTTGATCATGATAGTTTAAGGTTTTTTATATCGAATGTGAGCCTACGGGTCATTGGTTTTCAATGTAAATTTTTTAAATATTTGTTTAGAATATTTACGAACAGGTTAAATATCCAAGAACACGAAGAATAGGTGGCGGCACTGGCGGGGTTTTGGGATTTACGGGCCACTGATCACAGTAGTTTTCTCACATTTTTTTGACATATTTTTTAGCAGCTTTTTCTACAATTTTTTTGCATAAAAACAATATTAAAATATGTCCCAAAAATACGAAAAAAATCAGCACAAAAACAGCCCACTCGACGACAATTCAGGGCCATTTTTCGATGGTTTTTTGTGTTGAGGCTGGTTTTGAGCAGGTTTTTAGGCATAAAATAGCAGTTAAATACTATTGGAAAACATTCTAAAAAGATGGAAAAAAAAAATAGCAGCAAAATAGCAGAGAAAAACATGCAGCGGTGGTTGCTGGCAGCTGCGGCGGCGGCGCTGCAGGCGGTTGTTCGGAGCTATTTTTTGAGAATTTTTGGAACTATTTTCAAGACGTTCATCAAAACAACATCTTGTTGGATATCAATGCTATTTCCTAGAAAAAACAAGTGCAAAAAATACCACGGGAAATGCTCAAACGGGGCGAATAGTGGGCGACCGCTGGGCTGTTCGAGGCTTATTGAAAGATGTTTTTTGAACTGCTTTCTGTCTGATTTTTTTGACAAAAAATAGTATTTTTTGAGAACTATTTTTAGAAAAAAGGGCGTCGAAAATAGAGTACGGAGGAGGCGGCAAAAGCCGCCTTAAGTGGCGGCAGCAGCAGCGCTGGTGGCGGGGCTAGTGGCCGGCGGTGTTAGTGCTGGTCCGGGCTATTTTGATCGAGTTTTTTTGATATGTTTTGATCTTGATATGATATATTTATATATCACAGTGTATTAGAGAATCTTGATGCAATCGGAATACAAGATGCTGACTCAAAAAATGATTATTACATCTTATCTTTAACAGGAAATTGAAACTATTCGAAATTTCGAATTGATCATAAAATCGGGATATATAAATATCTTGCATTTATATTATTATGAACTGCGTAGATGATATATATCTGTTTTATATTTTTCTGTTAATTTAATTAATTCAAAAAATTTGATTTTAATTAAATATTTTGTAAAGAAAAATAAAATTAAGTTTTTTAATTAAAATTTTAATTAAATGAAAAATTTTTAGATATTTTATTTTTTTACAAAATATCACGTTTAAGATAATTTTTTATAAAATCGAATATATTAGAAAAACGTGAAAATTAATTTTAGATTTTGAATTTATTAAATAGAAAAATATTTAATATAAATAAATTATTATTTTTCAAAAATTATTTAACCAAAATAAAATAATTGAATGCCTTTAATCATTACCTAAGCTGAAAAAGCTAAAGAAAAAACTGTGCATTCATCGAATTTTATTTGTTACCCATTAAAATACGAAAAGATGGTTTGTGTCACGCCCTGAACCCGGGGACCCGTGAACCGACCCCAAGCCATATCTCCTAAGGATCATCATTTACTATTTTCATTCACCATAGAATTTGAGTTCCGATTATATAAAAAAAAATTTCTTTAAACACCCATATCCTCGCACATATCCAATTTAAAACAAATGCCTGAAATCCCGAAAGTTCAT
>JAUMHN010294257.1:2221-18715 GCA_032360265.1 Heliamphora ciliata
TGCAAGTGAGAAATACATATTGAGAACCAATGATGTTTTTAAGTCTAGTTCTCTTATTTAATTTTAGAAACCAGTCCACAGCAGAGTTGCCAGAAAATATTGTGGCGCTGGGATTTTTGAGGTTTTAAAAAATGGTCAAAAATATGGGATTCAAAAGATGTTAAGAAAATATTTTAACACGTTGAAAACCAAATTTTGAAAACTCATTTTTATTAAAAATAGAGTCGACACTTAATTTTTGAGAAAAACTAAGAAAAACCAAAATGACTACTGATCTTGAAAACGTTAACCAGAGAAAAAGGGGTCGGGAGCTAAGGTACGAATCGAAAAAGGTGTTAGGCACCCCGTTCGCCCAACTATAAGGTTGGCCTCTACTAATCATCATTGTTTCTTTGATAAAATTTCTCAAATGCATGCAAATAAAGGAAGTTGAGGCAAAGACAGAATATCTAAAATCAAATATGGAAAATACATAACATGTGTACATAGAATTCCAAGCAAAACAAATAAGAAAAAAAATCTTAAGTCTTGCGGTAGGTAATTTCTAACTAAAAGATATATGGAGAACACCCGTATACAATATTCACAAAAATAAACTAATTATCATGATTTTAATAAGTGAACAAAAAATATGCTAGAAAAAGTTAAAATTACCTAAACATGATTTGTTACAAAAGATAAAACAAACTATTCAAAACATGCTTTCAAGTGAAAAAACTAAAACATGCATTAACATTAACACGATGAATAAAGAAACAAGAAATATAAAATAAGAAATGCATAAAAGAGAAAATTTTTTATTAAAAAAAGCCTACTTAATAAAGAAATTTAAAATAGAAGAATTTATAACAAAGGAGAATTTAAAGATTTAAAGAAAAAGAAGAACTTTACAAAAGAAAAATTATGCTAAAACAAATAGGTTAGAAAATGCTATTAAATTATTGAGAAAGAAATCTTAACTATTTACACTTTCTACTTTAAGAGGAACAAAAGAAAATAAAAATAAAAGAAAATAAAAATAAAAGAAAAGAAAAGAAAAGAGAGGAAAATTGCTATAATAAGAGGAAATTTATCTTAATATTTAATGATGAAGATTAACTTAAGAGACTTTTTGTAATTTTTTTTGGGTTTATCAAAAGAAAAGAAAAGAAGAAAAAGGTAAGCATTATAAAAAGAAAAGAAAAAAAAAATAGAAAAGAAAGGAAGGAAATGGAATATTTAAAAAAATAAAAATAAAACTACATTATAAGAAAAAGAAAATAAAGTTACATTACATGGAAAAGGAAATGAAAAGAAATAAAATGCTAAAAAAGAAAAATTACACTACTATGAAGAAAAGAAAAGAAAATGAGAAATAAATGAAGGAATATTAAACTAATACTTAAGAGAAGAGAACATTAATGTTATGAGAAAAGAAAATAAAATAAAAAAAAGAATGCTAAAAAAATAAGAGAAATTAAATACAACTATTTAATAAAAATATAAAATGTAGTATTAATTACTACATTCACATAAATGTAAGTGTATTATAATAACAATTAATAACACTAACAAGTTGTAATTGCCAAAATATATTAGTACTACTTTGATGAATGAATTAAGAAAAAAGACAATGTTCTTAGTGTGGATGTGTAAACTAAGCAATTAATTAAAAAGATTAAACTAAATGAAGCAATTTAAACGATAAACAAGGTTAATTACGGATACAATAGAAATGCATAAATTGAAATTGAAAGTTAACCCGATACTCCAAGAAAGAGGAAAAGGAGTTTAGAAGGATCGGAAATCCAAACGAAGTACCGAGATTGCTAGGAAATCCTCAAGTCGGGAATGCGCTTCAATGGCCCAATCCTCGGATGGTGATCGAAACAAGGCTTCAATGTAGGCGTCAGAGGTTCAAAACTCGGTATCTCGGCTGGGCTTCGGCGTCAGGGCTTGGAATTGCTCGACGACTCGGCAGAACTTTTCTCTTAAAACCTCTTACTAATTTTCTATTCTTGAAAACGTACTAGAGGTACGGTATTTATAGAGTTCGTCGACCGATGAGTTACTGCCATGTTTTAAGACATGTCAGGCCATTTGGAGATGGCGGTTGCCAGGTTCAAAATGGCGGTCGCCAGGTTCAAAAGAAGTTCTATAGGGTTCTATTGGCGGTCGCCATAATGCAAGTTGGCGATCGCTAGGTTTAAGGCAGCGGTCGCCACTTTTGGCTAGGGTTTTCAAGAGGTTCTATTGGCGGTCACCTCAATGAACATGATGGTCGCCTTACTTGGACATCAAGTTTCGATGGTTCGACAAAATTTCACTGGTTTGAAGGTTCAGGGTTCAAATGCCGAGCTTGGATCACTTCTCGAGGATCGAACTAAAGCACTATTCCTCCTGTTTTCATCATCGGATTCATCTAAGATTAGACGGGGTCAAACTGGGGTGTCTATAGAGGTGAAGCTCTCTTTTTATAAGAAAATTTAAAATGGGAGGCTTCCTAGATAATGGGTTTAAGAACTTAATCTTGGTTGGCAAGCCTTGGCCACCAAGTTTGGGTAAAAGCCTCAAGGTGGTCAGCCACATGCCCGTCCCCCTTTTTTTTTATTTATATTAAAAATAATTTTCTTTTATTTTATTGCAAAAAAATTTCGGGAGAATTTCTTATGAGTTCGTTTCTTGGCTTTTCGAACCTAACCCTTAATTTACCTTGACTTGGACTTAGAGATTTAAAATTTTAACCATAACATGAGGGTTATATTGGTCTCGCTTTATCCCGCGTCTCGGGCTTGAGAAGACTAAATGGTTGGGTTGGCTCTTCTTGTCGAAATTAGGTTTGATGTTTCGTTCATTTTGAAACTGTACGCGGATAACTCGTAGATTTTATTTGTTTGATGGATTGAACCCAGCTCAATTGAGCCCGTCAATGTCTCAGCACCTGCAAAAGTGAACACATGTGAGCTAGCCGGCGGCCACTCGCCGGAGGCTACTCCGATGATAAAATTAAAAGTCGTAGATAATCACATTCATAGATAATCACACTAAAAGATAAGTTTTCAGAGATTTTTTCCCTCTCTTTGTTTTCTATGTCCTCTCATGCTTTCAGCCCCTCTTCTTTATAATAGGTGAACCCTCATTCTCTTTCTTCAAATCCACTGATCATCCTCTGACTCGTACCCTCTGTCAAACTATCCCCATCATTCCGCCGTCGTCCTTATATCGGTGGCAAGCGAATTCAATTGGCATCACATTAAATGTGCCGAGCTCGGCCCGTCCCCATGGCCGAACTATTGAAATGAAATACGTTCCCTGAGGAGGCGGCGCATTTAATGTGATGTCAGAACATTTAATGCTATCCCATCTTGGTCAGATCTCATTAAATGTCTTGTCAGAGCAGTAATGAGATCCCATGCTTACCTCTGGATTCTCACAGTTCGGCCCTGGGTCAGGCTTTTTTCTTTTGGGCCTTGCTGCAGCCCAATGGGTCGAAAACTCAGCTCGTCCCACTTCATTTGCCCCTCAGCTCCCTTCTCGCTTGGCGTAAGCGAAGTTGATTCGATCTCCCATCTTCAACTCGTCCCATTTATTACTCCGTCGATTCTTCGAACGTTACCCGATGTCATCCACAACTTGCCACGTGTCAAGGCGTGATTGGTTTGGAACGGGGCATTTTTCACCTTCCCGATGAGAGACAGGCGTCGCCCCACCTTCTCGAGGCAACCGTTGGCTCTTCCAATGGGGATAGAAAAACCCCCTTTATAAATGGGGCTATTAGCCTCATTTTTCTTCTTCTTCTTCCTCAATCCCTTTACTCTACCCCTGTATCTCTCTGTGACGTCATTTCCCTCTTCGTTCCTGTTGATCGTCGCCACCATTGCTGAGCACGCTGGCGAAGCCTATCGTCATCGCTAACCCAATACAGTCATCGTCCGCCGCTGAGAACTCCGCTTTTCTCTTTTCAGCAAGTGAACAGTTTTTGGTTTTTTTTTCTCTTTCTTTTCCTTTCCACCATCTTCCTGCCCTCTGTTTTCCCTTATGGATTTCTCTGGGCTGAATATACACATTTTTTTTATTTCTCGCCCGGGTTTGGGTTTCGTGACGTATAGGTCCTCGTCTTTTTTCCCTTAGCCACCTTTATTCCTTGTCAACTATGGCTAGGAAGGGGAAATTTGTCAAATAGGTAGACATCCCCGCCACCTTGGTAGCCTTTAGGTCTAGATACCGTATCCCTCCATCAGTTACAGTTCGCTACTGCTACCCTGATGTTTCTGGGTCTCCCTTTCGTCCTTGAGGAAATGAGGTCGAATTTCCCATTGCCTTCATAGTGGAGGCTGGGGTTCGGTTCCCAATTGAGCCTCTCCTAAGAGAGATGTTAGCCACCTGTCGCCTCACCCTTCGTCAAGTCTCCATCAACTTTATTAGGGTCGTGATGGGAGTGGCCGAGATCACCCGTCGATATGGCTTGAATCTCAGTATCCTAGAGATTCTTTATAGCAACACTATTGTTCGCAACAATCGTACATAGTACCTCCACCAAAGGTCCGTTACCCAACAAATGGTGCACGATCTCCTAGAATCGGACAAACACGGCGATGACTTCATCTTAGTAGGAGGAGACTTCGAATTCCAAGTGAACCGAGCCGGACTAGCTGGTCGTTCCATTTCGAGGGTTCCAGGGAGTCCAAGTCGGTTCGATTTTGTTTTTTCCTTTCTTTTTATTTTTTATTTTTTTTACATCGCTGCCCCTCCTCTCCTTTCGGTTAGTGCTATTACTTATGCTTTCTTATTTTTTTGCAGCTGCCTCCCTAGTAAAGCAGCAAAAGAGATGGGCCAGCTTCGCCGAAGTATAACATTGCTTGCATATCAGGGAGACTCGCTCGTCACCGGACCTCTTTGACTACGTGCTGAACTACTATCGCGTGAGATGCCACCGCGAAGCCCGCACACAGAATTTGGCTCGAGAATGAGAGCCATCTTGGGAAGAAGTTCCCCCATCTCCAGCTCGTCTAGAACCCTCATCTTCGTTAGCACTAGAAGAGGAGGGACTAATACCAAGACAAAGAACCATTGATATGAGGTTAGCCGTTCTTGGACGCAATGTGGCCAACACCTCCGCCGTGCCCCCCGTGAGGATCTCGGCACCTTCACCACCTCCACCTGCTCCATTTGTTCCTAATCCTCCCTCCCCTCTACCAACACCCATCGCCATGCAAGAGACCATAGCTGGTGGTAGGGTCATTCGGCCACGCTCCTCTCCACCTTCGGAGGCTGGTCCCCAACAACGCCGCCGCATAATTTGTACGGACGGTACCCCAGCCACCGAGGCCACTCTTAGATGAGGTAAGGAGATCAAAATGCCAGCTCCAGCCCCTGCCCACTGGCTTCCAGAATTCAACCACCTAGGACTCCCACTCTATGTGGAAGACTCCTCGAAAATGGGCAAAGTCGCTGAATGCCTCGCAAGAGGTCTTTGTCTTCCCCTTGACGTGGCCGACCACTCCGGCCTCTCCTTACCGGCTTTGTTTGATCGAGTTTATCAGCTCGGTGTGGGGGTAAGCGTCTTTCCTTCTTTTTTATGCATGTCAAATCTTTTTCCTCTTATTTTTCTCCTTTTATGTATTTTGACTCCTCCTGTTTATGTGTTTCAGCACCTCCAGGTTGTTACAGTCCTGCATGATCACTTTACCGAGGTGTCCAGAGAGACCAAAAAGCTCGATAAGGCTCTGACCATCTCTTCTCAGCATTCAAAACACTTAGAAGCTGACCTTGCTCGAAGCATCTCAGCCGTGTAGGGGCTGGGGGCTCGGCTAAAAAATGCCGAGGAGGAGGTGAAAAAGGCGAAGGAGGAAGAAAAGAAGACGAAGGAGGAAGCAGCCGTGGTTATAGCTGCTAATGCCGAACTTCGAGCCCGTCTAGTGGTGGCTCAAGTTGAAGCAGAGACATAGGACAAAATAGCCGCAGACTTGGAGGCCAGCAAAATTGAGCGAGATGATCAACTCTGGCAACAAGGATGGGATGAGTGCGGAGGCCATCTTGCTAAGGAAGTCCTAGGGCTGAAGACCGGGCTACTTGCCCTTGGTTATAAACATGGCTTGGAGTGGGTTGGTATCCCACTGGACTCTCCTTTGTGGGGTGAGCCCCCACTGATGCCAACGCCGCAAAAGCTGCTGCTGAGTAGATGGTCGAAGTGGACCCCACGAACCAGAAAGCCTCGCTTGAGCTACCTCTTCCCCGGCATGGAGACGTCCAGGATACTATCACCAGCTATCATGCCGTTGAGGGTGAAGACGTAGTGAAGATCCCGGACGACGGTCAAGGTGATGGGGAAGGGGAAGGAGATGTCTCCCCTGAGGTAGACGATGAAGGGCAGAACTGACCGAAGTGCTACTTTTTTGTTCGCCATCTAGTTTAACTCCTGTATTACTTTTGTTTACTTTTTTTTATGGCATTTTAGCTATCTGCTCCATTATAAGGCAGCGCTCTCTTGTCATGTAATGCTCGCTTTCCTTGAATGAAAATCTATTTTAATTTACGTTCTCTTTGTATTTCGGCTCCGATTGCTCAACTTGGCTATGCTTTATGTTTTTCCATGATGAGAAGTCCTTCAACCTAGGCCCAAGCCTCGGCCCTGGGAGTTGTTCTAACTCCTGAGGATAATCTATCCACAGGCCGAGGTGGCGTCCTTTGCAACGGGGTTGGTAGAAACCCTAGGAGTTGTTCCAACTCCTGAGAGGATATTCTATTCTCAAGCCGAGATGGCCTCCTTTTGCAACGTGGTTGTTAGAAACCCTAGGAGTTGTTTCAACTTCTGAGAGGATATTATATCCTTAGGCCGAGATGGGCTCCTTTTGCAACAGGGTTGTTAAAAACCTTGGGAGTTGTTCTAACTCTTGAGAGGATATTCTATCCTCATCTGAGATGGCCTCCTTTTGCAACGGGGTTATTAGAAACCCTGGGAGTTGTTCCAATTCCTGAGAGGATATTCTATCCTCAGGCCGAGATGGCCTCTTGCAACGTGGTTGTTAGAAACCCTAGGAGTTGTTCCAACTCCTGAGAGGATATTTTGTCCTTGGCCTGAGATAGCCTCTTGCAACGAGGTTGTTAGAAACCCTAGGAGTTCTAACTCTGGAGAGGATATTCTATCCTCGGGATGAGATGGGCATCAGCTTCTCGCATGCCGAATTGGAGATTTTTAAGCACGCCAGCCTGATGCATAACTTCTCTGTCATACAAAAACCAAAAACATTCATTCATTGATTCCTGTTCGTGGGATACAAAAGTATTTTTAATGCTAGAATATCCTTAGATTGGCCGCATTCCACGGCCGAGGAGCCCCTTTCCCTTTTGTATCCTCGAGATAATAGGAACCGGGTCCTATGATGGTCTTGATCCTATATGGTCCTTTCCAGTTTGCTCCAAGCTTCCCTTCTCCCCGTACCTTTGTATGGGCCATCACCTTTCTTAATACAAGATCTCTAGGATCAAACTCCCTTAGTTTGGCCCTTTTTTTATAATCCTGGCTCATCTCTTGTTGATAGGAATTCATCCTGAGTAGTGCTGCTTCCCTTCGCTCCTCAATAAGGTCTAGATCTTTGGCTAACAGCTCTCCATTTCGTTCGTGATCAAACTCATCGATTCTCATCGTTGGTAGGCCAATCTCTAGTGGTATCATGGCCTCTGTGCCATAGGCCATCGAATAAGGCGTCTCCCTATTGGCCAGCTCATAGCTGTTTGGTAAGCCCATAACACGTGAGGGAGCTCCTCTACCCACATTCCCTTCGCTTTATCTAGTCTGTTCTTGATCCTAGCCAGGATAGTCTTGTTCGAGGCCTCTGCCTGCCCGTTGCATTGAGGATACGTCGGTGTTGAGTTATAGAACTCTATTTTGAGCTCAGCACAGAATTGTCAAAATAGTTTCCCATCGAACTGCGCCCCATTGTCCGAAATGTGGGCACGAGGGATGTCGAACCTGGTAATGATGCTCTTCCATACGAATTTTTTCATGTCAGACTCTCGTATGTTTGCGAGTGGTTCGGCCTCTACCCACTTGGTGAAGTAGTTCGTTATCGCCACCATGAATTTCTTATTCTTAACCGCCCTGGGGAATGGGCCCACAATGTCCAACCCCCATTACGTAAACGGACAGGGACTGGTCGATGGGTTTAACTTCCTCACGGGTTGGTGAATAAAAGGGGAAAAGAGTTGGCATTTTTCGTATTGCTTCGCGTACTGCTGAGCATCTTTTTGCATGTAGGGCCACCAGTACCCTTGGGAGATTGCTCTGTGGGAGAGGGACCATCCTTCCGTATGACTGCCACAGATCCCATTGTGGATCTCATAGAGAAGGTCTCCCACTAGGGTGGGATGCACACACAAAAGGTATGACCCTGTGTAAGAGCGACGGTACAACTTGCTAGTTTGAGAGAGCCAAAAACGGGCCGACTTTAGTCTAACCTTGTGCGCCTACTTTTTCTCTGTTGGTAATATGCCATTTTTTAAGAATGACACAATGGGATCCATCCAAGATGGCTTTTGCTCGGTAACGAGGACCTCCGTTTGCTCATTGTGTGAATCACATATGCTCGACTTTGGGAGGAAGTGTACTGTCACCGTCCGTTCCCCATTTCTGATTGTTGCCGAAGCGTGGCTTGCTAAGGCATCTGCATGGGAATTACAAGCCCAGCCTATTCGCTCTATCTTGATCATTGTAAACTTGCCCATGGCTTTCATAGCTTTCTGGAGATATTTGGCCATCTGCTCGTCTTTTGCCTCATACTCTCCTTTCAACCGGTTGATGATGAGTTGGGAGTCACTAAAAACCTCTAGTGAAGTGATGCCAAGCTTTAGTGTCGCTTCTAGCCCTGCTAGCAGGGCCTCGTATTTGGCCTCGTTGTTTGAGGCGTCGAAGCCAAACCGCAGTGCCTGCTCTAATATTAGAACATCTGGGGAGGTGAGAACTGTCCCCACTCCAGATCCTTTGTTGTTGGATGCCCCATCCATGTGCAGATGCCAGAGGCCTCCTAATCCAGTTGGTTCGAAGATTTCTACTACCGCTGGCTCTTTGGCCCCCTTCCATGCGAATTCGGCCACGAAATTGGCAAGTACCTGGGCCTTGATTGTGGTTCTGGATTGGAAGCTGATGTCATGTTCCCCTAATTCCACGCCTCGCTTGGTCATCCTTCCAATCAGGTCGACTTTCGAAAACACGGCCTTTAATGGATACTTGGTGAATACAATTATAGCGCGGGCTTGAAAGTAATGCTGTAGCTTCCGCGCTGCAATGACTAATGCATAGGCGAGCTTTTCAAGTGGTAGGTACCTTGTCTCTGATCCTAAAAGAGTATGGCTAACATAATATATGGGTTTCTGCTGCTTTCCCTCTTCTCTAACAAGTACCGCACTGACGGCATGTGAGGACACCGCCAGGTAGAGATATAGCACCTCTCCCTCTTCAGAGGTAGAGAGCAGGGGCGGGGAGGATAAGTATGCTTTCATATCTTTGAGTGCCTGGTTGTATTCTTCGGTCTAGCAGAATTTCTTTCCTTTCTTTAGTGTCAAAAAGAATGGTTGACATTATGTCAGGAGCTCGGCTGATAAATCTGTTCAAAGAAGCCATCATCCCTGTTAATTTTTGTGCCTCCTTTACTGTGCTCCACCTCTAGACTTCTAGGATGGACGTAATCTGGTCCAGACTGGCCTAGATCCCTTTGTTAGTGACTAAGAATCTGAGGAATTTCCCCGATCTAACTTCGAATGTGCATTTGGTTGCGTTCAAACGTAGGCGATGGATTTTGAGGATGTCAAAGATATTCTGGAGGTCGGCCAAGTGGTCCTCCCTCCTCCTCGACTTTATCACCATATCATTTATGTAAGCTTCCATCTTTTTCCCCAAGACTTCGGTGAACATCTTCGTGATCATCTGTTGGAAGGTTTCCCTAGCATTTTTTAGACCGAACGGCATTACCTTGTAACGGTACGTACCTCGGGGGGTAATGAACGAGATCTTCTCTTGATCGTCATAATTCATGGCAATCTGGTGGTAGCCCCGGTATGCATCCAAAAAACTCATGCGTTGGTGTCCTGCCATCGAATCCGCGAGCTGATCAATCTTTGGGAGAGGAAAACTAACCTTTGGACAAGCTTTGTTTAGATTCGTGAAATCCACACATACCCTCCATTTCCCACATTTCTTCTTGACCACTACAGTATTGGACATCCATTTCGGATATTGAACTTCCACGATCACTCCTGCTTCTAATAATCGCCTGACCTCTTCGACCACAGCTTCGACATGATAGGGTGCCGAGCAACATCCTCTCTGCTTTACAGGTTTGGTCATGGGATCTACACTCACGGTGTGACAGATGTAAGTTGGGTCAATCCCCGGCATCTCATACGGGGTTTAGGCGAACACCTCTACATTCGTCCGTAACAACCAGAACATCTCTTCCCTGTCGTGCCCGGTTAGAGATGAGCCGAGCAAAAAGAATCTGCCCTCTTCATGGGGATTGACTCTGACCATTTCAAGCTCCTCTGTGGCTTTATCTCTGGCTTCTCCTCTAACGTCCTCTAGGGTAGGCATTCCAGCTGTCTCCACAATTTTCACTCTTCTCCTTGTACTTCGATTTTTAAGGCTACCACAAAATAATGTTTTGAAACGGCTTGATCTCCGTTATTAATCTCTATTCCTTATGTGGTGGGAAATTTTAGCACTTGGTGATATGTGGAGGGGACGGCCCTTAGTTCATGTAACCAAGATCTACCCATGATGGCGTTGTAAGCAGAGGGTGTGTCTACGATTAAGAAATCTATCATGAGTTTTACTGTCCCTGCCTTAACTGGAACGATAATCTTTCCCAATGGCCAGACTGGTTGGGCATTGAAACCAACAAGCGGGGTGTACGATGGGATCAAGTCGCGATTTTTGAGGCCGAGCTTCTTAAACAGATCATAATACATTATCTCGACCAAACTCCCCTGGTCAATTAATACCCGTTTAACCTCGTAGCCTAGAAAATTGATGGATATTACTAGGGCATTGCTATGGGGGTGTTGCACCCGCTCCATCTCTTCATCCGAGAAGGAAATGAGCTCCTATGTCCTCGGCCTCTTCCCCCTTACTGTCTGCACCTTCATCACTTCGGCGATATGTCCCAACTTCTTCAGCTGACCTCTCATGGTATGTTTCTGCTCTGCCTCAGCTATATCGTGAATTACATTGATAACTCCGTGGTTCACCGGCCTACACGAGGGACTGGTCTTTGCCGTGGTGGGAGATCTTTGCCCATCTAGTCCTTTCAAAAATTCTTTCAGACACCCCTGTTACACTAGATCCCCCAAACGTTTTTTAAAAGCCCGACAATCTTTCATTCTCCCGATGATATGAGCACCTCCATCTGATGCTTCTCTCTATTGCCAACTAAACAATCGAATTGGGTAACCGTTCAGGCCACTGAAAATAGGATCGGTCTTTGATTTGGGGTAAGATTTTATGAATTGACTCTCTAAAAATTGTATACACGACACCCCTGGGGTCGGCTCCCAGCCTAATCGGTGCTTCCGAGGGTGGGGCCCTAGGCCTTTTGCTCATTTATACTGGGCTCGGCCTTCTCGGCCTCACTGGGCTGCGTTGTTTCATCCTCTCTGGGCTCAATCGTCTCTCTCTAGGCTTTGCTTTGATTTTCTCTCTCTCGATATCCTCTTCTACCCTTATATACTGCTCCACTCGACCCATTAATGCTGAGATACCTTGAGGTGGCTTTTTGGTAAGAGAGGTCCTCAGCTTTTCTCCTAGCTGGAGCCCGTGTTTGAACGAGGCGACCGCTAGCTCCTTGTTGCAATTTTTAATATCATTAAACACTTCCAAATATTTGTTCGTGTAATCCCGCAGCGACTCCTTTTTTCCCCTCTGTAATGTTATGAGTGAATCTATTTCTTTTGGGATCTGAGTATTCGCAACGAATCATGCCTCAAACCCCTTGGAAAAATCCTTCCAGCTTGTTATGGACCGAGGTGGGAAACGGTCAAACCATTGCAGACTGGCCTCACCCAGGCTGGATGGGAATACCTTACACATGAGGGCGTTGTTCTCGCTCCACAACGTCATCATGTATCTGTAATGGTTGATGTGAGCGTGTGAATCATTGCGTCCATCGTAGGACTTAAACCTCGGTAAAGAAAAGCCGTGGGGCGGGTCGGTTCAGTCTATTCGTGTGGAGAAGGGTGTGGTGATCGCCCTATCCCAAATTTTGCTTGGTTCGGCCGTGGTATAGTAAGCTGATACCACGTCCTCTACCTCTTGTGGTGGATCTTTCTCTTATATGGATTTCCTTGGAGTATAGCTGCTTCCTTCTGTGCTTGAACCCGCTCCTGACTTGACGGTAAATTCCTTGAGAATCTGGTCCAACTCAAGGTTGGCTACTTCCCTTTCTTCTTGGCCTTTTGGTCCGGATGACTTTGGTTCCTTGATGTGAGTGATCTCCATTTGGGTTTGGCAATCCCGCCCTTGATTCTTCAATGGTGAGCAGAGCTGCATGATCTCCTGCCCCATTGTGTGGAGCGTGGATTCTCTGATAAGATCATGATCGTGGGCTCTGGCCGTGTCTTGCATGGGACTCTTGTCCTTCCTTCTTTGCACTCTATGCTTTTCTGGAGTGCCTGGCGTAGCACCCTTATCAAGTACTCTATGCTTTTCTGGAGCGCCTGGCGTAGCACTCTATGGTTTTCTGGAGTGCCTTAACCCGTAGATTATATTTGTTTGATGGATTGAACCCAACTCAACTAAACCCGTCAATGTCTCAGCACCTACAAAAGTGAACACACGTGAGCTAGCCAGCGGCCACTCGCCGAAGGCCACTCCGATGATAAAATTAGAAGTCATAGATAATCACATTCATAGATAATCACACTCAAAGATAAGTTTTTAGAGATTTTTTCCCTCTCTTTGTTTTCTATGTCCTCTCATGCTTTCAGCCCTTCCTCTTTATAACAGGTGAACCTTCCTTCTCTTTCTTCAACCCCACTCATCATTCACTGACTCGTACACTCTGTCAAACTATCCCCATCATTACGCCGTTGTCCTTGTATCGGTAGTAGGCGACTTCAAGTCACATCGCACTAAATGTGCTGAGCTCAGCCCGTCCCCATGGCCGAGTTATTGAAATGAAATACGTTCCCTAAGGAGGCAGCGCATTTAATGTGATGTCAAAGCATTTAATGCTATCCCATCTCGGTCAAATCTCATTAAATGTCCTATCAGAGCATTAATGAGATCCTATGCTTACCTCTGAATTCTCACGGTTCGGCCCCGGGCCGGGCTTCTTTCTTTTGGGCCTTGCTGCAGCCCAACGGGTCGAAAACTCGGCCCATCCCCCTTCAGAAAGGTACTTTCTTTTCTATTTGTATTTTGAGTATGGGTTATTACACTTTTAGTTGTAAAGCCTATGATGAAATCATGAAACATCATTTGTAAATTTTACTAAATCTTTCATTTTGGGATGTTAGAATGATACATGGGTTTTCTTAATGGAATGTAATTAATATGAGATGTGAATGGGATATATGAAAGTAATATACATGTTATGAGTTTTTTTGATATTGAGAAGTTGTTAGATTGCATACTTAATCTCGTAGAAATTTCAATTGATTGTGATAATTAGGATTCTAAGTAAGATTTGTTGGTTTACTCTCTGGTGCATGGCCGCTTGAGCGGAGGAGATGTAGGGACCGGGTCCCTTGTTATTTTCTTGTAATTATGAAAAACACGATATGCTAGGTTCTGTGGGAACGGTTACACGCGTAGATGTTGCATGAGAAATTTTTTTTGAGTTTATATATATTTGCTAACGAGGGTTAAGTGAGGGGTAATACATGGGAACATTGCGGTGAGTTGTTTGGTTTGTGATTCGGCTAAGTTCTGGTAGCTTTTGTTCGATTTGCCTCCCAGTACTGACCGCTCGAGCGATGGGGAGACCGCTTGAACGGACAAGTGGTTGAGAGGTTCTGGAGAAGGGGACTGCTCAAGCAGTTGGGGACCGCTCGAGCGGTGGGGGTCCGCTCGAGCGGACTGTTGCAGAGCAGACTTTTTAAAAGTCGCGTATGGCCCTTTTGTTCTCATTCTTTTCATGTCTCTCTCTCTTTAGAGCAAAAGTGAGAGTTAGGGGTTGAGTTTTGGTGTTGTTTGGAGCTTCACTTGGTGAGATCTCACACTTCCATCTCGAGGCTTTGGATGCTTTACCCTCACGGTGTGGTTGGGGATTCTCGTGGTTGGAGCTCATTTGAGGCTTTTTCTTGTGGATCTAGCATCTCAAAGGTAGGATCTAAGACTTTTCTTAAATATCTTTGTGATATATGTCGTATTTTCTAATCTATGAACCTAAAAGCACAAAAATAGTGTTTTCAAAGCCCTAGGTGTGAGTTTGGTGATAATGAGGGTTAAATCTTAGATTTGTGAAAAATTTAACATGTTCCTATCTTTATGTTGTTGTTTCATGTGGTTGGATTAAGAAATGAAAAATTTAGGTTTGGGGTTTTGGCTCTAAACCATGAAAATTGGGGCTTTTGGGTTTAAAGAATTGGTATGATGAAATTGATATGTTTGTTGGTTAAATTGGGGGTTGAGATAACCCACTGTATATCTATTTCATTAATTTATGTGACATATGTTGATATCAAGTGAAAAATGTGGGTTTTGTTGTGTAAAATCGATGAATTGGTGGATTCTAAACTATGTAGACGGTCAATCGGTGGTTTGAGCCCTACAATATTGAAAACGTGAATAATGAAAATGCGTAATGATATGGGTTGGGAAAGAGGAACCTTTGGGGTTAGACTCGCACGTGTGTATTGTGATTTGAAATATCAAAAAGGACAGATTTGGGATTCAAGGGATCATTTAAGGTTGGGCACGGGTTGCTTCACGGTGAAAGATCGAAAAACTATGTAGATTGGGTTCTCTGCCCGCTAGCTAGTGAACTGGAAAAGGACGTTAGTATTGTCGGGGTATAAAACGTTTCATTACTTCATGGGGCTTGTGTTGCTTGGTTAATTGTAACGTTTCGCGGGTCTATACGCTTGTCCGGTGTTGGTGCCTATGTTTATTAACCACGAGTTGATGGAATATGAAAAATGTTAACGAGGTGAATGTATGTGTGTGTTGAGTTAATTGAGAATGGTAAATGTGTTGGGTTAAGTAAGAATGGCAAACATGTTGGGTTAATCTCACGAAAATTAAGGAGTCTAGTATAACAATCCTTTTGTACAAACTCGGTTATGCATCAGGGATTTACCTTGAAACAAACGATATGACTTTGATTAAGCTTATGTGTGCATCATGCATAACCATCTTCATCTGTCATGCATTTATTCAGTGTTAGTCTTGTTCCTACGAGCTTCGACTCAAGTTGTTTAATAACATTTCAGGTGATGGCGGGAAGATGATTATGGACTGAGATGATGGTCGTTGAACCTTTTTGCTTAATGGATAGGATTACATTTCTTTTTTGATAGTTGACCTTTGGAAAAATAAAATTGTAAAGATGTAATTCCTTATTTTGAATATTCGGAATATTGTAATTGTAGGTCAGAATGACCGTGTTGTAAGATCTTAGGGTCATATATTCATTCTGTGCATGCATGTGAGGACGCTCGTTTGTTGATTGGGTTGGACGCTTTTATCTTTTTAAGGATGATTCTTGATACTGAGATTTGAATTCGGGTTCCTTGTGGAAAGACGGTTATTTTGCTCTTTTGTGTATATTTAATATCTTAGTTTGCTTGTTTAAAATCATGCTAAAGAAAGAGAAGGTGTGGTTGTTTTTCCTTATTTTGCTCTTTTATGTATATTTAATCTTAGTTTACTTGTTTAAAATCATGCTAAAGAAGGAGAAGGTGTGGTTGTTTTTCCCTAACTTAGAAAAGTTTTCACAGTTTTGGGCAGAAAAGTCTCGGGTACCAAACCGCTCGAGCGGTCAGGAGTCTACTCGAGCGGGCTCCGCGGGGTAATTTGTTGATTATTGTTTTTAAAACAGGTTTTTTTTAAATGAATTTTTAGACATAAATGGACTGTATAAAGGTTTTGCTTTCAAAGAAAATGGTTTCTCATATCGGGTTGATTTCCAAAATTTATTTGAGTTATATTATTTCTAAAATGGGGCGTTACAAGAGATGGTTTGCTTGAGCGGGGCCATGGCAGAACTCAAAGGACCCTTATTAGCACCTGATCGCTCAAGCGGTGATCAATCCGCTTGAGCGAACCAGGCTACCAATTTCACTAAAATTTTGTTTTCAAAACCTTAACACCTAATTTGATGTAGAAGTCTCCTTACCTTCTTTAATCTATTTTATACACGTAAGACTCTTGTTTCAAAGACTTTGTTATTTTCTTTTTTTTTTTTATATTGAAACCATCATGTTTCGTTATGAGATTTTCATATAATTTAGCTTCATACGTAGTTTAGTTGGATTTGTTCTCATTTGGAAATTAATGTAGTTATAATGAAATGGTAAATGTTA
>JAUMHN010294366.1:0-18708 GCA_032360265.1 Heliamphora ciliata
TGGTCTCTCTCCCCCTAGAGGCCTCAGCCAGTTGCTGGATGGAGCCGACCATCTCACGCAACAGATCTCCCTCAGCAGCAGGTCCTTAGGGGGTATTAGCATCCCCAACATCTAGGACTGGAACGTCCCTTTGGCCAGAACCACGGCCACGGCCTTGACCTCGGCCTCGTCCTCCCCGCGTAGACATAACTCTATACGAAAGTAACTTAACAGGATAAGAATCCGTACAACATGTTATTGCTAACGTAAAAGACAGATAAGCATTCTAATACATAGCCACGTAATATCATGTCATCACATATCTCACATACCGAGGAGAACCAACAAGAAAAACTTATCACTCTGAACAACCTACTCAGATTCCTTGCTAGAAATCAGGTCTGCAAAACGCGCATACACTACAAGCTATCATGCTATGTTAGGAAAATGTTGTAACACATGCAATCAAGCACACAAATATCCTCACAAGATGATGTACCCTCTTTCCCATGGCACATAGGTATTCGAACCCAGAGTTCTAATACCAAGTTGTCATGCCCCAAACATCCGGGTCACGCGAAAGCCCACCAAAACACCCATTCAAAAAATTAGGTTTTATAGCTGATAAATAAAAGATACAACTTTGGATAAAAGATCCCCACAGTTCACTCTCATAAACTGAAAACATGCATCTCATACATAAATAACATATCGTCAAAAGGAGTACAAAACCAGCCTCAACAGGCGTCACATGTGAAGGTACATGTATCAAAAAGGAAAACTACAGCAAGTCCTCCACCACCTCTGCACCTAGGTCAACTCATCGTGCTCACCTAAAAAGGTTACAGGAAAAATCCCACACCGTGAGCCAAAGCCCAATAAAATATAGATAATAAAACTATAAAGCAAGCTATGCAATTACACACACAGAGGCCCAACCACAGGAGCCAAACAGGTTTTCTTTCCAAAATCACAAGTTTTCCGTCAAACTATCACAAGTCTCAAAAAGGTTTTATAGCATAAAAAGCCACATTTTTCATCCTTCCAACTATGCATATCATCCTAACAGATATCATGCCACAGTTAAGAGAAAGCTATAAATAAAACAGTAAGCTCCACTTAGGCCACACAGCCGAGGAGAAAAGATGTAAATGAAATCCTATGTACCGACTCTGTCAAACAGATAAAGGTAACAACTATAGACTCCTGCCTATTACCCTAGTCTTGAACCACTGAAAGCCTGCTAGGTAATGACAAGTTATATACGGAGTTACAACAACAATGCCATTCACGGAGCTAACCAACTTCTTTACGGATTTCCCTGACCGATGGGAAAGCACCCAAATCACACACTTGTTTCTTTACGATTTGCCACGACCGATGGACGAAACATAACCAAACCACATTTACGGGGATTACCCCGAGGGATCGTAGCGAACCCACTCTACGCACGTTTTTGGACTTACACCAAGGAACAATAGAAGCCCAACTCAAATCACACTTTGTCACGGTACATCTATGGATAACATTTAAAATCCAACCGTAGCTCAAACTACGAAACTCACAAAACAAAGTATGCACCACATGCATAAAAAGAGATCCAATCCATCAAGATGGAGATCTAAAACCATTTCAAACAAAACATTTAAAAGGTGAGACTCAACCCCGCCGGTTAGCTCTAAACCTCCAAAAAAGACGATTTTTGCCTGATTTCATAAAACACCTCGTTTTCAAATCTCCTTTTGAAAACTACGGATACCGCGTTCCCGAAACATGTATATAACCGAGAAAAGGCGTAAAACCCCACTTTTACCCAAAAACCACGATTTAAAACATGTAAACCACATTACATGCATTTCTACTTGGTGAAAGCGAGTATAACTGCATATAACACCCTCATAACAGTAGTAGATCTAGAGTCCTACCTCGGAGAGTCAAGAACTCGATGTCTCAAACTGAACGGCGTCAGAACGAGAATCCGACCGGATGGATGCGATGCCCTCAGCCCCGATAGCAAGGTTCCACGAAGGAATCAACAATAAACCAAGCTCGGGGCCCTCAAATCTAGAGAGGAGGAGAAAAGGGGTTTCTTAGGTCTGAAGAAAGGTTTTGTATAAGAAATTTCGCCACTAGTCTATTTACAAAAAACAAAAAATAACACTGTCCAGTTGACTGAACTAGTGAGTTCAGTCGACCGAACTCCAGATCTGAGGTTTAGTCGACCGAATTGGACCCCCCAGTCGACCAAATTCCCTTACTATTTTTGGTCTTGGGTTTGTGAAGCAAAACATTGTTTTGGGTCTAAGCGCAAGCCAAACGAGCCTCTACCAAACCCCAAAAAGCGCATAACACACTTATTCATGCTGTTTTACAACTTTTAAAGCATAAACCATGCATCGATGCTATTCATATACTGAAACGAACACATCATATATATAAACAACTAAAAAGATATGGGTCTGGGTCTCACATCCATACATCCTTTTGCATACATTAAGGCTAAAATATAATAAAAACCGTCACTTAATCTCCAAGGCTCGTAAAATAAGACTAATAACAGTGCAATGCATGATTTGTGAAGTGTGATGGGTGTAACCGAGACAAAAACAAATATAAGTTTCACCAATTCATTTTCCGTTTACACACATACCCACGCACACAAAGGCCCCCCCCCCCCCCTTTTTTTTTAACTCAATTATTTTCATTCACATTATTCCCATTTTTAACTCATTACCCAGTTTTCACAAAACTGTGTCACACCTAATGAACCGGTGTTGGGTGCAGCTTATAGAAACATCATCCCATTTGCCTCCAATTGGCTACGCGAAGCCATTATGGAATGGGTCGCTCTATAACTCACCACAACACAACAACCACATTTTGGGGGCTAACCCGTGGGCATGTGATCCCCATCTTGCGCAAGTTTTCGGTCTTTCACTGTAGAGCTGTGCAAGCCCAACTTAATCCACATCAATCCATATGGTTCATTATTTGTTAATCACATTCATTTTCACAATCCGGGAGTCCAATTCACAAATGGTTCCTCTCCCAATCATTGCCACGAAAAATCATTTCAATTCAAAATTCGAATGCATCATAAACTTCATTATGTAATTTCTCATAATTCACATCCTTCTCTTCGATGTTACGAAGTATCAACAACACAAGGTTAATGCAAACAAGATCATGTCATTTTAAAAGGAATACACCCATCATGTATATAGATATCAATATTCATAAAAACTAGGAGTCCATCTCCCTAATCCAGTTTCTCACTATATGCCATTACGCCATCTATAAGCATAATTATTCATAACCATACCTGTCACGCCCCAACATCAAGGTCACGCGAATGCCCACCCAAAAGATAGTTTGAGAAAATAAGATTTATAGTTGAATATCAAACCATACAAAATTTGGATAAATTTTCCACAGTTCAACTCTCATAAACTGAAAACATGCATCTCATACGTGGATAAGCATATAGCCCAAAGCCGTATAAAACCAGCCCTCATAGGCCTTACATGTAAAAGTACATGTACAACAAAAGGAAAAACTACAAGAAGTCTTCCATCATCTCTGCAACTAGGTCAACTCCACATGCTCACCTGAAATGATTTTATAGTAAAATCTCACACCGTGAACCGAAGCCCAATAGGAAAAAACAATAAAATTGTAAAGCAGACTATGCAATTATAAGCATACAAACTCCACCACAGGAGCCCAAAAAGGGTTTTCTATCTCAAAATCACAGGTTTTCATCCTTCAAACTATGCATATCATCCTAACAGATATCATGCCACAGTTAAGGGAAAGCAGTAATAAAATAGTATGCTCCACTCGGGTCACACAGTAGAGGAGAAAGATGTAAATGAAATCTTATGTACCGACTCCGTCACATAGACAAAGGAAACAACTATAGACTTCTGCACATTACCCTAGACCCAAGTCACAAAGACTGGCTTGGTAATGACAAGTTCTATACGATGTTACAACAGTAACGCCATTAACGGAGGCAGTTGACTCAATTCACGGGGATTAACCCGAGGGTCCAGAGCACCCACACATCATCGCCATTCACGGAGGCAACCGACTCAATTTACGGGGATTAACCCAAAGGTTCAGAGCACCTACGCTGCACACGTTTTTGGACTTTCACCGAGGAGCACTACCGGCCCACATGCAACCACACACACTATGTCACGGTACATCTATGGATGACATTTAAAAACCCAGAAAGCATTTATACAACGCATGTATAAAATGATCCAATCCATCAACCATGGAGATCAAAAATCATTTCTAGCAAAACGTTTAAGAGTTGAGACTCAACCCTGCGGTTTAGCTCCAAACTTCCAAAAAAGCACGTTTTTCACCATTTTTTCAAAATACCTCGTTTTCAAACTTCCTTTCGAAAACTATGGATATCAACATACCTATGTCATGAAATAAACTGAGATAGGCATAAAAAATCACTTTTCCCCAAAAACCATGGTTTAAACATGAAAACAGCATTTGATGTATTTTTTACTTGGTGAAAACACGTATAATTACACAAAATACCCATATACAGCAATGGAACTCGATGTCTCAAAATTGAACGGCGTTAGAATGGAAATCCGTCTAGATGGATACGAAGCCCTCGGCGCCGATAACAAGGATCCACAAAGGATCGGACACAAAACCAAGCCCCGGACCCTCAAAGCTAGAAAGAAGGCAGAGAAAAGGCGTTTAACTTAGCCTGGAAGCAAGAGAATGAAAATATCTCAGCCCACTGGAACCTTTATAAGCACGCCAAAAACATACTGTCCAGTCGATCGAACCTAAAAATTTTGGCTCAATCGACTGAACGAGGACCTTCAGTCGACCCTCAGAATAGTGTCTTTTCTGACGTTTTCAAGCCAAAAACAGGTTTCTAAGGTCCAAACAAGCCTCTACCAAACCCCAGAAAGCATATAACACACTTATACATGTTGTTCTACAATTGTAAAGCATAAACTATGCATCGATGCTATTCATATATTTAAGGAAACACATCAAATATATAAATAACCTAAAAGATAAGGGTCAGGGTCTTACAATACCATTTATTGATGTCCAATTGGATTCACCAGTTCCATTACTTAATTCTCATATTCATTCCACTCTTCCACTTTGAACAACATTGGTGTCAAACACAAACTAATAGGGTTTCTTTCATTATTTAATTTCATCTCTTTGCCCAAACCAATTCTCATATTCATATAACACAAATTTCATAGCAATTAAGTATCGATTCACCCAATTTTTAAGCGTAGGTTCAATAGTTAAACTCCTAATTCATCACATCACAAGGCCCAAGTACTTATTCAAAAGTTCATATTTAATATTTCTTCACTCAACTATAAAGAATCAATTCCCATTTGTAAATTAGGATTTAGCAAGGATTTATCACTATTTTCCCAAGATTTTCATTTAATAATAACTTTATTCTTAAATCTTAAATAAGCAATTGATATGTCTCCGACAACACATTCTCTTTTCTTATTCAGTTAAACCATTTTATCCATGTGTTGAATTTGGCAATTCATTATATGACTGAATATCATATACGAATCACAACTTAAAATTTAATTGAACTAGAGTATCAAGTTCTCACTTTAACTTAGCAATCTCATTTAATTCAAATTAACTAATTAAGTAATTTCAACATCATATAATAGTCCCCTTAAAAACATCTTACATTGTTTTGTTAAAGTTATAATTCTCCTGTCATACTTTATATCATTTCCCTTTTGTTACAATCCTAGCAAAAACTCTTTTATTTCTTTAAATCAAAAAGCTCAAACTAGTTTATTAACTCATTTAATAGTTCAATGATGACTGAATCACTTATTTTATAGTTGTCCCTAAATTTTATTGATTAACTTTATAAGTTTGTTTGATATTCTTTAAATCAATAAATAGGCCACAAGGGTTCCTTTTTCTTTCATATAATTTCTTTCATTAAACAAACATGGCAATGAAATCATAACCTCGAAACATATGTGCAATTCTACTTCTCAAAGGTAAGGATATAATAAACTTGACCCCAATTCATCTAAAAAATTTAAGTTCCCAATCTTCAATTCCCAATTAACATTCCACATTACATCAACGTAACAATTTAAATCGCTTGCTTTCACCATTGTATCAGTCTTGTTCTTCTCTTTCATCATCATATATCTCAAACATCAATCCAAAATTGTTTTGATCATGGTTTATCCTCATTTCCCATCCCAACCAATCTTGCACATTTTCTTATGTTTCCCAACGAGTTAGTTTATTATGTGAATCGGGATTTCGTCTTAATTACTCCTCGAATCATTTCTCTTAGTAATAGATACAGTATACTCACATAATCCCATAAAGGTCAATTTAACTTTTTAATCACCAATTCAATACGGCCTCTACTAAACATCGTATTTTCTCTTTTCCAAGTTTTGTAATTGAACTAAAAGTTACCTCTTAAATTTCAACTCGACACTTTATTTATCTTCAATAAATCTCTTAAAGGTCTCGTTCATTTGAAACTCATATTCAAAGTATAAACTAATCTAAGTTTTTAATTTCTCTCAAGGTGAGAATTATATTGATTAATCTAGCCACACAAGTCAACGCCTTACATTCTATCTACAGTTACTACATACGTATCCCAATTTCATCATAGGGCCCAAAACTTAAGTTGAAACTGATAAATTTTGAGAATATGGGTAAACATCCCTTTACCGATCCAAATTGGTTAGGATTTCGTGAAGAAATAAAATTATCAACACAAACCAAAACAATCCACTGAATTTAGTCTAAATCCTACTTGGTTAGGCCTCCAGAGCTTCAAAATTTACCCAATTCTGTCACCTAGGGTTTCGGTCGCCTGGAAGTTCTGCTCGTCGACTCTCGACCAGTTTAGGTTGTGGCTCCATGAAGTTTTGATAGATTAGTTATACCTTGGTTCATCTCCGGTGACCTCCCAATTCAAAATCAAAAAGAAAATCACTCAAAGGAGGAGAAAGGATGAACGACATATAATAGGGAAGGAAAAATTACCGTTGGTCCTCGATGTTCCAAACATAACGCTCTTGTTGCGTAGATCTTAATTCTCATATGGTGGCTTCCAATTTGAGGTGTGAGCTCTCCAATTTTTTTGAAAAGAAGCCATGGTTCCAAACTTGGAGCTTTAACATTGGCGGCAAAAACAGATGCGCAGAAGAAATGAGGCGCGGGTTGGGGTAGGTCCAAGGGTGTCTTTGTTGTGTCGAGCTTCATTCCGAACCCATTTTTTTTTTTTGAGCAAAGGCGATCCAATTTCTGGGAAGAAAGGGAGTTTGGGGAGCTTCGGTGCTCACCCATGGCTGCCAAGAAAAGAAATCGAATGGAGGAAGAAGGAGCTGCGGGTGATGAGGGTTTGGAACCCTTTTTGTTCATCTATTTTTTTTTTGAAGCTTCCAGTTTATCTCCCACTCCATGGATTGACCAAGCAAAGCAAAGCAAAATGAAAGAAGAAGTGATCAGCGCGCTGGGGAGGAAACACTGAACCTTCTTTTTATTCTCTAGGTTCCTTAGTTTCTAGAATACTACGTAAGCTTCCTCCTCTTGCTAGCCACTTCTCATTATTTAAACTCAGAACTACATTAATCCTCCTCTTTTAGTGGTAATTAAACTAAGAATAAATTATCAACATTTGATATTTCATACAACTTACCCTTTTAAATCATCATTTATTTATTTTATTTTATTTTATTTTATTTTATTATTATTTTTGAATTCAATTATGGTAAAATAATAATCCAAGAGTAACAACGTACCGGGTCGCTACAATCTTCCTCCCTTTGGGAATTTCGTCCCCAAAATTCGTGTACAAATCTCAAGTTAGCAATTCTTTCAATAATCATCGACAATCTTCAAAACCGAATGCTACCAGGTTTGCTAACCTCCCCTCACTATTTGCTAACTTATCTTTATGTCATTTACTACCCCTAGGTTGCTTACTTTATTCCGGTATACCGGGTCTCTGAACCACTTCATAAATCTCGGTCAAGTCTAAACTAACACAACCACCCCCATACCTCTGACTACTACACAAACACCACCTCCGAACCTTATGAAAACCAACCAAAACAAAATATCTCCATGTTTTAAAATTCTCAAGGAATCTATACCCGTCATCCACAGGAATTGTGATCAAATCTAATACTCTTCCCCAGACATCCATAAATGTGTTATTAATTCCTAGAGTACCTTTACGGTTTACATCATTACCTTGCTTCCCACAAAGCTCCAAAGGGTTCTTAATATTCACATATTAGAATCATATCCAAAACCAATGTACCTCCTAATGTACCTACAAATTTCTCATTAATCCATCGAGCGTGCCTCTAACTTACAAAGGTTAAATTATCCCTAAATCACTTTCATCCAACTATTCAAATTACTTAAAATTCATGGTTGTTACATCCCCATTTCATTTCCAAACATACAGCTCCATAACAAGACTTATCGAAAACTTGAACAAAGTGTGAGGGAAAACATTACCACCATCATACAGTTCCATTAGAATAACTAATTCCCAAGAAATTCAACATCCCACTGCGTCTAACCATAAGGTTACTAATGATATAGGTCTCCTTGGCATATCGTTCTATAGCTTAATATGTTCTCAACACGAGCCTCAACTAACTTCCATGCCTTACCAACACCAGGACAAAACTATTATGACGCTAGAATACAATAGTTAGCTGACTAGTACTGACAACTAATTATCATTAACAACAACTGGTATGATAACCTTACAAACATAATATATTTACAATTTCCAGTACACACAAAGACAGTCAGCTCTCAACTCCCAAACTTGAATTTCTAACAATCGTCAATCACCAAGTCCCATTCCCACGACCCACATCATGACCCTAACCACAATCTTGCTCTATCCTTAAAACATAGCCTTTAACTAAGAAGGATTATAAGACCCATTAAGCTGAAATCAAATCTAACTTTTTCATTCCACAAGATGTTCATATTTTGTCTTTTAAAATTCACATTCTAAAATCACACAAACTTATTGGTCCTAATCAAACGCATTACGTTATCAATCATACACATACGAAGGAGAACCGTTAGGGATGACACGCTAATCTAGGTAACTAATCTAGATTTCTTATAGAAAGAACGTCGGCCAAATGCCTTTCTATTTCGAACCCTAGAATAGTTAATTGGATACCCAAAGGGAAGTCATATCACTCCCAAGATTCAACCTCTATGCACACATAAACACATAACACGCGCAAGACAATTCAATAGCAAACCCATGCAAGCACACAATTCATGCCGTGTAGTGGTGCCTATAATCATCAAACAAATCACACAACTATCATCATCACCCACAGCTCATAGGTATTCGAACCTAGAGCTCTGATACCATTCCTTTACGCCCTTGACCCGAGGGACGTGAACCCCACTTAATAATCCAACTTTATAAAATAACCGAGACTCCTTTTTATAAAAACCATATTTGTGGTTCGAACTTTCTTTAAAGAAAACACTTGGATTTAATTTGATTTAAAAAAAAATTCCTTTCCAAAGCTTAAAAAGTATTCCAAGTATAATTCAAAAAAATTTCGGCAGAGTCTTCTCTGTTTTTTGGACTATCCCAAATTATCTATAAACCTGTATTATTCAAATGACAATAAATATTCAGGCTTTACCTGTATTACAACTCGCAAACACAATTATAAACTATTGAATATCATATCATCCGATTCCAAAATAAACATACATTCTATCAACCTTTGAGTTCACCCAACTACTTAGCATACATTTCCATCTTATTCATTTTAATCCACTTGAATAATAAGGCATATCCAATTCCATAGTGTTTCTCAAAACATAAAAGATATTTCCATAAGATCTATACATCCTTTTGCATACATTAAGGCTAAAATCTAATAAAAACCATCACTTAATCTCCAAAGCTCAAATATATCATAAACCTTCTCCTGTTCACCTGGACCGGTAAAAAAAATTTAACCAATAAACGTGAGCCGAAGCTCGTAGAATAAGACTAATAACAGTGCAATGCATGATTTGTGAGGTGTGATGGGTGTAACTGAGATAAAAACAAATATAAGTTTCACCAAGTCATTTTTTGTTTACACACACACCCATGCACACAAATGCCCCCCCCCCCCCCCTTTTTAACTCAATTCTTTTCATTCACATTATTCCCATTTTTAACTCATTACCTGGTTTTCACAAAATCGTGTCACACCTAATGAACCGGTCTCTAGTGCAGCTTATAGAAACATTGCCCCATTTGCCTCCAATAGGCTACGTGAAGCCATTGTGGAATGGATCGCTCTATAACTCACCACAACACAACCACCACATTTCGGGGGCTAACTCGTGGGCATGTGATCCCCATCATGCGCAAGTTTTTGGTCTTTCACCGTGGAGCTGTGCAAGCCCAACTTAATCCACATCAATCCATACGGTTCATTATTTGTTAATCACATTCATTTTCACAATCCGGGAGTCCAACCCACAAATGGTTTCTCTCCCAATCATTGCCACAAAAAATCATTTCAATTCCAAATTCGAATGCATCATAAACTTCTTTATGCAATTTCTCATAATTCACATCCTTCTCTTCGATGTTACCAAGTATCAACAACACAAGGTTAACGCAAACAAGATCTCATCATTTTAACAGGAATACACCCATCTTGTATATAAATATCAATATTCATAAAAATCGGGAGTCCATCTCCCAAATCCAGTTTCTCACTGTATACCATTACGCCATTTGTAAGCATAATTATTCATAATCATACCATTTATTGATGTCCAATTGGATTCACCAATTCCATTACTTAATTCTCATATTCATTCCACTCTTCCACTTTAAACAACATTGGTGTCAAACAAAAACTAAGAGCGTTTCTTTAATTATTTAATTTCATCTCTTTGCCCAAAACAATTCTCATATTCATACAACCAAAATTTCATAGCAACTAAGTATCGATTGACCCAATTTTTAAGCGTAGGTTCAATAGTTAAACTCCTAATCCATCACATCACAAGGCCCAAGTACTTATTCAAAAGTCCATATTTTATATTTCTTCACTCAACTATAAAGAATCAATTCCCATTTGTAAATTTGGATTTAGCAAGGATTTATCACTATTTCCCCAAGATTTTCATTTAACAATAACTTTATTCTTTAGTCTTAAATAAGCAATTGATATGTCTCCGACAACACCTTCTCTTTTCTTATTCAATTAAATCATTTTATCCATGTGTTCAATTCGCCAATTCATTATATGACTGAATATCATATACGAATCACAACTTAAAACTTAATTAAACTAGAGTATCAAGTTCTCACTTTAACTTAGCACTCTCATTTAATTCAAACTAACTAATTAAGTTATTTCAACATCATATAATAGGCCCCTTAAAAACATCTTACTTTGTTTTGTTAAAGTTATAATTCTCTAATCATACTTTATATCATTTCCCTTTTGTTACAATCCTAGCAAAAACTCTTTTATTTCTTTAAATCAAAAAGCTCAAACTAGTTTATTAACTCATTTAATAGTTCAATGATGACTGAATCACTTATTTTATAGTTGTCCCTAAATTTTATTGATTAACTTTATAAGTTTGTTTGATATTCTTTAAATCAATAAATAGGCCACAAGGGTTCCTTTTTCTTTCATATAATTTCTTTCATTAAACAAACATGCCAATGAAATCATAACCTCAAAACATATGTGCAATTCTCCTTCTCAAAGGTAAGGATATAATAAACATGACCACAATTCATCTAAAAAATTTAAGTTCCCAATCTTCAATTCCCAATTAACATCCCACATTACATCAACGTAACATTTCTAATCGCTTGCTTTCACCATTGTATCAATCTTGTTCTTCTCTTTCATCATCATATATCTCAAATATCAATCCAAAATAGTTTTGATCATGGTTTATCCTCATTTCCCATCCCAACCAATCTTGCACATATTCTTATGTTGCCCAACGAGTTTGTTTATTATGTGAATCGAGATTTCATCTTAATTACTCCTCGAATCATTTCTCTTAGTAATAGATACAATATACTCACATCATCCCATAAAGGTCAATTTAACTTATCAATCACCAATTCAATACGGCCTCTACTAAACATCGTATTTTCTCTTTTCCAAGTTTTGTAATTGAACTAAAAGTTACCTCTTAAATTTCAACTCGACACTTTATTTATCTTCAATAATTATCTTAAAGGTCTCGTTCATTTGACACTCATATTCAAATTATAAACTTATCTAAGTTTTTAATTTCTCTCAAGGTGAGAATTATATTGATTAATCCAGCCACACAAGTCAACGCCTTACATTCTATCTACTATTACTACATACATATCCCAATTTCATCATAGGGCCCAAATCTTAAGTTGAAACTGATAAATTTTGAGAATGTGGGTAAACATCCCTTTACCGATCCAAATTGGTTAGGATTTCATGAAGATATAAAATTATCAACACAAACCAAAACAATCCACTGAATTTAGTCTAAATCCTACCTGGTTAGGCCTCTAGAGCTTCAAAATTTACTGAATTCTGTCACCTGGGGTTTTGGTTGCCTGGAAGTTCTGTTCGTTGACTCTCGACCAGTTTAGGTTGGGGCTCCATGAAGTTTTGATAGATTAGTTATACCTTGGTTCATCTCCGGTGACCTCCCAATTCAAAATCAAAAACAAAATCACTCAAAGGAGGAGAAAGGATGAACGAAATAGAATAAGGAAGGAAAAATTACCGCTGCTCCTCGATGTTCCAAACGTGACGCTTTTGCTGCGTAGATCTTAATTCTCATCCAGTGGCTTCCAATTTGATGTTTGAGCTCTCCAATTTTTTTGAAAAGAAGCCATGGTTCCAAACTTGGAGCTTTAACAATGGCGGCAAAAACAGATGCGCAGAAGAAATGAGGTGCGGGTTGGGGTTTGTTTTGTTGAGCTTCATTCCGAACCAATCGAACCCATTTTTTTTTCTTTTGAGCAAAGGCGATCCAATTTCTGGGAAGAAAGGGAGTTTGAGGAGCTTCGGTGCTCTCTTATGGTAGCCAAGAAAAGAAATCAAATGGAGGAAGAAGGAACTGCTGGTGATGAGGGTTTGGAACCCTTTTTGTTTATCTAGATATTTTTTTTTGCAGCTTCTAGTTTATCTCCCACTCCTTGGATTGACCAAGGAAAGCAAAGAAAAAAGAAAGAAGAAGTGATTGGCGCATTGGGGAGGAAACACTAAACCTTCTTTTTATTCTCTAGGTTCCTTAGTTTCTAGAATACTCCGTAAGCTTCCACCTCTTGCTAGTCACTTATCATTATTTAAACACACAACTACATTAATCCTCCTCTTTTAGTGGCAATTAAACTAAGAATAAATTATCAACATTTGATATTTCATACAACTTACCCTTTTAAATCATCATTTGTTTATTTTATTTTATTTTATTTATTTATTTATTTATTTGAATTCAATTGGGGTAAAATAATAATGCAAGAGTAACAACGTACCGGGTCGCTACATAGTTGGCGTAAAGTTACGTTGCACGATTACCCTCCATGCTCTCCAATCCATAGTTTGAATGAATATTCTCATTTTTTGCTTCCAAAAGGAGTAGTTGACACCACTAAAGATTGGGGGTCGTGTGGAAGACTGATACCAATTGATAGTTTGTGTGTGATCCATTAGGCTCTGATACCAATTGATAGTTTGTGTGTGATCCCAAGAGAGGGGGTGAATTGAATATTTAAAAAATTCTTAGTTTAAATATTCAATCATTCAAATCTCAAGTATATATTCACTTATTTGAAAATTATGGCACAAAAATAAAAGAAAACTTTCTCTTAAAATATTTGAGTAAAGTTTGATAAAACTTCTTGTTAATAACTCCATTTTGCTTTTTAATACAAGTATAACTCTTCTTTACAAGTTAACTATACAAGCATATTTAAAAACCACTTGTTACAAAAATTTGAATATTAGTCAATATTTGAGAACTTCTTACCTTAACAATAAAAATGTAACTTTCAAGTTTAATTCTTTTTCAACTATTAAGAATACTTTTAATTTGATAATGTTTCTTGCAAAAAAAATATTCGAAAAACTTTCTAGCAATAAAAGATAATAGATGCAAGAAATAAAGGAGTTAAGTACTAATGTATGTTTAAAACACTTTTTCTTGCTTCAACAATTTTTAATGTTGATTTTCGATTAGTCTAGCTTCTTGATTAAGGTACAATAGTATTACTTTGAAAAACAAATAAATCAAATGATAAGTTAAATGATGAATGATTCAAGTGCAAACGTGTGTGAAAGAAACAATAATATAATAAAGTAAGAAATGAGCAAGCTAGAAAAAGAACACCACGATTTTTACAAGGATCGACGCTATAGGCTACGTTCTTGCCTCAAGCTAACCTCTATGAGTATTTCTTACTACCTCTCATTCAATAGGCAGAGGAGCCTCTCTGCTTAGTTTAGACAGAGTAGCCTCTACTTGAGAATATACCCTTCTCAAATTAACCCAATCCTTTTAGGCGGATTAGCATCTTTTGAGAATCACCTTTCTCAAATACAAATCAACAAGAAGAATGATACGAGGGTGTACAAAGAATGCTCCTTGAATGAGCAAATAAGTACAACAAATAAAGCTCTAAACTCACTTCTCAATAGAATATGAAAATGAAGCTTAAGAAGAAAAACTAATGATTTTCTCTCAAAAGTGATTTTTCAAAAATCAAGATTTTTGAAGCACAATGAAGTAGTAAGCATGAGAGAAAGATTGAGAGGCTTTTGATGAATGAAACACTAGCACAAGGCCTCAATTTATAGGCTTCAAAATCGAACTAGCCGTTGGGCTAAGTATTGAAATGTCAAACTAGCCATTTTAAGAAAAATTCAAAATTTAAGTTGTTCGGTCGACTGAACTTTACTTTGGTTGACTGAACCTAAAGGTTCGATCGACTGAACCTAAAGGTTCGATCGACTGAACGAACTTGGATCTGAAAACTTATTTTTGGTAGCCTGTTCAGTCGACTGGATGGAAAGCCTCAATCGACTGGATCATTAAAAATCCCAATTTTTGGTTTTCCAAAAAGGTTTGATCTTTTTATGCTTTGAAAAAACATTTTTGAGATATTTAAGATTACTATGAGCTTCAGAAACATATATCCATGAGTCATATGAGTGTACATAGATCCTACAAACGAAATTTAAAATCTTGTTCTTCAAGTCTTCAATATCTCAATCCTTTTTGCATTTGTTCCACAAAAACTTGTCGCCAAGTAATAATGATTTTGGAATTATGCGTCATGGCTTCCATTGTAAATCTTGAATTGTGCTAAGTGTATATTTCCTGTAACCAAACTCATTTTGCACAATTAGATATATAAGTTTGTTATCATCAAAATCGGTTATTGAAGCCTTGTTAGGCCAACAATTGATTGTTGGCCTGAGTTTGAGTCAGTATCCTGCCGTGGCAGAGGCTAGGGTTTGGGCCGAGTCACAGTTGACTTGTGGCGCTTGGCGCTGTACCTTTTAAGGAAATAAAGTTGCGCCATCACCAGCACCAGCGGGTTTTGGTGAGATGGTAAGCACTTGATCAACATTATATTCCTGATGAATTTGATAGCAATATTATTTATATGGTGAATATTAATTATTGACGAAATTCACATCCCGAAAGATCAGGATTAACGATACACCCTTAAGGAAGCTCATAAGTTTTGACAAGGCTAAACCACGCAGGTCGATTTGATTATCTCGCAGTAAAATAAGTAAAGCGAAAGGGTTTAAGGAATTTCAAGATGCCAATTAAATTAAATTTCAATAATTACATTAATTGGCGGGTATCGGGAATCGTAACGTGGGGAGAAATGATAAGTATTTAATAACAGGAGTTTAATACAAGAAGAACTTGAGAATATGGGTTAGAGTGCAATTATAGTTCCTTAGTGGTGTGAACTATAATTTAGTGTTTTATGAAAATTGTAGAAACCGCTGCTAGTTTTCCATAATTGCAGATACCGCTATGAGGTTTACTTAATTACGAAAACCACTGATGGATGTCTGTGTTCTACTAGAAGTCTTCTCATAATTACTCCATAGGTCCCTATTGTAGCCTTATAAATATGCGAGTAGGCCGACCCTAATTTATCACTTATCTTCAAGACTAAATCTGTCCAGGTTCTTCTGGTACGAGTTCTCAATAGTCTGTAGCCCATACTACATTCGAGAATCGCGTAAGGCAATATAGTAGAAGATCTAATAGGAGCTTCAACTCAGAATGAAATCGTAGTTGAAGATTCGACCAGTAAACAAGTATTTTTTTAAATTAACTGTGGTTACACGGGTTTTAATTTTGATCGTTCGACATCAAAAGTTTTATTTGGAGCACATTTCGGTATTTACCCGTCCAGTTAATTTTTTATCAAAAATTATTTGTAAAAATGATAATCTTGGCAGTTTTTCTTCCAACAGTACTCAAAACCACCTCTAGCCTAGATAGTCATAGGATCACACATATCAGAGTGAACCAGTTCTAACAATTCTTTAGCTCTATAGCCTTTGGCCGAAAAGGGTCACTTGGTTATCTTACCCTCTAAGCAGGACTCACAGACTGAAAGTGCCTCTACTTTCAATAAACTCAAAGGTTTATCTTCTACCAGCCTCTTTATCCTTTTTAGATTAATATGACCCAAGCGTAAGTGCCAAAGAAAAGTTTGGTTCATTAAAGAAAGATCCTTTATCTTATATGGTAAATTAGACCTGTCATTTAATTTAGTTAATTGCAGTGTAGGAGAGATGTGAGATATAATATACAGATCATCCACTAATATACTAGAACAAATAAAACGTTTATTTTTCTTAATAACTATAGAGTAATTAAAATGAACAGAGTATTTGTTCTTATTTAAATTAGAAATTGAAATTAAATTACTTCTAATAGAAGGTACATAAAGATAGTCTTTCAAAAGTAAAATCCTATCTCTACTAAACCTGAGAGTGACATCTCCTACTGTAACTACTGCCACCGTGGTATTATTGCCCATATGTAGATAAATTTTTCCATCGCTGAGTTATCTGATTTCCTAGACTCCTGCAAATAATTACTGACATGATTAGTGGCTCCCGTATTTACATACCAGGTATATGTAGATAACACTGCTAAACATATTTCTACCATTAGTGGACAGAAATTACGTTACTTGTTCTGCTTATTGAGAAAAATTGGACACTACTTTTTTTAATGCCCCAACTGGTTACAGTAATGGCACTTGCCTCTCAGTTTTTTCACACTAGCTTTTAGCCCCTTAGCTACTTTTGGACCTCTGCCTCCCTATTTTTAAACTTTTTTCGTCTTCCTGCCTTTCGACTTAGCGAAAGAACCTTTTTCAGCCACATGCACACTACTTGGCTTACTAAGAACACCCTCAACTGTTTGAAGTTTTTTAAGAAGTTTTGTTAATGAAAGTTTCTTTAGAACAACCCAAAATGTTCCGCATAAATGCTATCAATAAAGACTTTCTTAAGAACAACCCTTCAGTTTTCTTCAAGCAACCATAATAAAAACATGTCACAAGGGCCAAACAAAGTTATTAGTCTTCAAAAGTTCCTTTACAACACTTATATTATTACAATCATCCACTTCACTTTCTGTACAATGATAATATAAATACAAAAGAAATACTAGATCTTTCTTCTTTATCATTTCCCACATGCATCCTTTGCATTGATATTGCCCCGAATCCTCGAAACCTGAAATGGTTTTATATACATATACATGAGCCGAAGCTCGTAGGATAAAGACTAATTAAGTGTTATGCATGATTTGTGAGGTGTGATGGGTGCAATCGCAGTAAATGCAAGTTTCACCAATTTTTATATATTTCCACACACACATTCATGCACGCCCATTTGTTCTTTCCAAAAACCCTTTTTAAAGCATTCATTTCTTTCACATAAAACTGTATTAATTTCTCATCATCCCATTTTTGGCAAAAACCATATCACATTATAAACCGGCGTTTGGTGCAGCGTATAGAAACCACTCCCTATTATTTTCCTATAAGCTACTCAAATCCATTGGGTAATAGATAGCTCTATAACTCTCCATAACGCAATCACAACCAACGAACCGGTATCGGGCACAGCTTATAGAAACTACTCCCTATTCTCCCAATAGGCTACGCGAAGCCATTGGATAATAGATAGCTATATAACTTACCATGACAAAATACCATGTTTCGGGGGCTAACCCGTGGGCACGTGGTACCCATCTTGCGTAAGTTTTCGGTCTTTCACCGCGGACCCGCCAGGCCAACTTAAATTACATCCATCCATACTGTTCATTATTTGTTTATAACATTTAATTTTGCAAACCCAGGAGTCCAACCCACAACTAGTTCCTCTCCCAATTAATTTCACACATTATCTAAAATATCCAAATCAAATTTTCCATTTCATTATTTTTTCTCATTAAATTTCGTTTGGACATTCAAACTTCTTTTCATGTCATATGCATCACAAACCCAATATATTATGTCTCATATATCACATCTCATTTACCAATTTCGTAGGGAACTAACACAAAGCTTATCCAATAGAAATCATATCATTTTTAAAAAGGGATGCACCCATCTTATGCATATATAAATAC
>JAUMHN010294475.1:0-18704 GCA_032360265.1 Heliamphora ciliata
AACTTCATTTAAAGCACAACAAATGCCTTGAGGAGGGACCATTCACCAAATTATTTGCTTTCAAGTAACCAGGTAGAAAATTTTGTGGCCACACATCGTGTCGTGAATTTAAAGCATAAAAAAGGTGAGAGAGAAAGGGAAGAGTCTGAAATTGTTTGATGTCAAAAACAGTTGTACTACGTGCACAGATACGGATGACCGATCAAAACACAGATGTGAGACAAAGATTAAGACTTTGAATACCAAGAGTTTATGATCCATTAACTCTTGGCATCCAGAGTCTCAATCTTTGTCTCACTTCTATGTTTGGTCGGTCATTAGTAGTTTGCGCACATATCTTTTTCCCGTAAAAAAAGGTTTGTATTTTTTAAAAAATTTAGACCTTGTTCGTACCAATTTTTTGCAAACATTTTTTTTTTTAAAAAAAATTTGGGATTTATTAGTGTTGGAAAATAAGTGAGTTTTGAACATTTTTGAAAATGTTTTTATCTAACTTTGAAACTAAATAATTTTGAATATGATTAATCTTTTTTGATAATTTCAAGTTCTAATATGTTCATCTCTATAAGTAGTTTAATCATAAATTTTGTGACGTTCAAAACCGTTAATGAGTGAATAAGAAATTGACTCCAAAAGTGTACCGTTGAAGTTAGCAAAAGGTTGGTAACTTAACCCTTATTCCACATTACTTGGGAGAAAGTTAAGGGACATATATGACTCAAGTTGAAATTTGGGTTTGGGCTCCAAGGGGTACCAAGTTTTGTGGATGGGGGAGGACCTACCCAAGTGTGGGTTCGGGTCCAATCCAACCACATGTGCGCGCGCCACCACCGTCGCCTACCCGCCCAGCTGGGCCGGGCTGGGCTCGGGTCCGTGGGCCGCGGGTTACGAGCCAGGTCGGGTCAACCCTTATCTTTTTGAAAAAAAATTATTTATTTAAACTCTCGATTTTGAATAATTTAATTATTTAAATTAATTCAAAATTCTGTTACCACTTTAGTTCGTTGCTGACCTTTGGAAGTCAGAACAGATTGTTGGGGTCTGAAACGGGTTCACGCCTATTGGGCGGTGCAGGTGTTTTTGGTCTTACGGCATGCACCGGATATCTATGGTTTTTTGAAAAGCATTCATTTCTTTTCAAAACAAGAAAATCCAAGATATCTGAGCATCCTTTTCAGAAAAATAGAGTCGCCACTTGATTTTTTAAAAAAATAAAAAAAAAACAAAAAGAAGGTTGCGAGTCTTTTAAAAATGTAACTAGAGAAAAAGAGGGTTCGGATGCTAAGGTATGAAAAGGGAAGGTGCTAGGCACATTTTTCGCCCAACTGTGAGGTTGGTCTCTACTTTGTCATTATTGGTTCTTGTTGTAAACTTTTTAAAGGTAGCATATACAGAACGGGAGGTTAAAGAGAGTTTAAATAAAAGAAAGCGACGAAACAAAATCCTAACTATGATTTCTAGGATTATGCAACTTGGTTATTATTTCTAGATATACCGCACGTATCATTTGAGCAAAGCAAAGCGAAAAACCTACGAATAAGCGATAAAACGAACAAATAATGGTCTACGGGTCATGCAATAATGTTTTTGTCCTTAACATGCTATATGTGAGACCCGATTTTGTTTTATTTTGTTATGTTTATTCGATGTGTTGATTAGCGCTTTTATCATTTTTGAATATCATGTTTCTTTATGTGTTATGCATGTGTGGGCTTGGTCATGCAACTTTTGGTCGAGCTTTCACCGAGCGATGACCGCTCGAGCGGGGCTCTGCTCGCTCGGGTGGGCTAGTGGCAGAGAGTTGAGTCGGTGGGGGACTGCTCGAGCGGATCTTTGTTCGTTCGAGTAGATAGCCTGGTGTGAGATATTTATAAAACATCCTATGCCTCAGGCTTTGTGCCAAAGCTTGTTGTGTAAGCTTTCTTCTCTCTCTCTCTCTCTCTCTCTCTCTCTTGTAAGATCACCCATATACTCTACCTTCTCTCTAACTTTCGGTGTGATTTGAGTTCGAATCTTGGTGTTTGGATAGTCGATCCTCGATATCCTTGCCGTGGGTTTCGCGTTCATCTGAACGAAATCACATTTTGACGACTTTGATTTCTCGCCGGTGTTCAAAGCTTCTAGTTTTAACTCGTCGAAGTAGGATTCTAGACTATCTTGCTTTTAAAAAGGGTGCTACGTGTGATTATATACATTTCTACCGTTTAAAAATGCATTTATTGTTGAACTTGGTGTTTAAACCATGTTTGTTGGATAAAAAGGCATGTGTGCGATCTTATGATTTATTACAAAGTTGGTGGACTTGGTGTGTTCGAGATTTTCGAAGGATGAGATTTGAAAATCGGATGAGTTACGAAAATGTATGTAAAATCCTAGTTTAGAGGTTTGGAGCTAACCTTTAGGGCTGAGCCTTGTTTTAAAATGATTTGATTGAGATGTCGATTAATCTTGATGGCTACATGGAAGATATGATGTTGTACAATTAGATGTTTGGTACATAGCTATGTGCGTACCTCTTTCTGTTAAGTCATACCATGTGTCGTTGTAACGAATTGCATATTGGGGCAAGTTGTTTTCCTACGGTGAAAGATCGTGAAGAATTGTGTATTAGGATAAGCCGTTGTCCTACGGTGAAATACCGTGAAGAGTTGCATATTATGGCAAATAGTTGTTCCGTAGTAAAAGACCGCAAAGAATTGAATGATTGGGTTAGCACTATCTTATGGTGAAAGACCGCAAAAGAATTCGAGCCTCATGTGAACATGGTTGTTGTGTGATTATTATACTGTTGAATGTTATGAAATGATATGAAAACTTGTGATTTTGAGAAGTAAAACTGTTTTTGAGACTCGTGTGAGTCGGGATATTCATATTATTCGTGTTAGCATATTTTACTTTTAATTCATGCTAGTCTATTTTTTATTGAGCTTTGACTAACGTTGTGGGATTTGAAAATTTTTTTTAGGTGATTGTGATCACATGGGATGATCTAGAGGAGCCGGAGGAGGCAGAAGACTTTTTCTAGTTTTTCTTTTTGTTATGGGATCATGTACTGAAGTTTATGATTTGGATTCTAAAGCATGTTATGTAAGGCCTTAGGGCCATGGCTTCATATGTTATTTGTATATGAGGCGTGGGCTCGTGTTTGGTTTGTGAGTTCTCGGTTTGAAATGTTTGGCTATGGTATAAAAACGTTGGTATCCAAGTTTTTAGATTGAAAGAAGATGTTTCTTTATCAAAATAATGTTTTGTCCCTATATTTTGCTTATTTAATACCTTGTTCAAAGATAAGGTTTTTAGGTGTGTTTTTGAGACTTGGGAAGATTTTTTAGTTTTTGGCTTCAAAATCTCTTAGGTGTCTTACTGCTCAAGTGGTGGAGGGCTCGCTCGAGCGGACAGCCGCTGTGAACAAAAGTTTGATTTTGTTTCGAAAAGAGGTTTTTGGATGGAAAAAATCTTTTAAATAACTTTTTTGGTTTAGTATGGCGTGTTTTGAGAATTCATTTACAAATAAAATTTCATTTTTGTTTCGATTTTCATGGAGTTTTATTGTTTAAAAATCGGGGAGTTACACTATAAACAGGCTGTACAGAATAAACGGAAGAGACTTAAACATCATATTTAAGTTACCAGACATGCAGAAAACTCACGATCGTAGCAACAAATGTTGCGATCGTGACAAACACAGTCACAAAACTTGCGGCCGTGACAAATACGATGTTATCACGAGGAACAGAATGAAAAATCTCACGGTCGTAACAAATAAAAGTCGCGGCCGTACTTTTTAAGGGTACAAAAAGGGTATAAACATTGCACAATTCTTAAAACAAGATCAAATGAACATGATCCATAGAACAGAGACCATAACCTATTGGTTCCAAATTAGATCTATCATCCTTCATACTCTATACAGGTAATAACTCTAAACAGAATACACAAAATGAAAAAAATGAACAACAGAATGCTTAAAACACATTTTTATGTCATTGGTCTCACAAAACTCTACAGCTGTTGCAAAAGAATATGGCGACCGTAACATATATGAAGAAAAAGATGTGGCCGTCATGTTTACAAATCTACAAAACAGAGAGAAATGGAGTATACAGAATGGAGACCGTGACCCATTTAGTCTAGGCCAGAGCTACCATCTATTTTCTATCAAGAACATGGACTATGATACATAATATGCAAAACAAAATAAAGAGAAGAAAGACTTTAAAGATAAAGGGATGATAAAAAGTTCTCAAAAAGATTTTCATGCTTTTAGCCATGTGAGAATCTCACGGCCATGACAACATGATGTTGCGGCCGTAAGAAACAAAGGAAAAAAAAGTGTTGGCCAAGCGAAGAAGGCTCACGGACGTTACTATATGTTCAACAAAATACGCGGCCGTGACATTGAAAGGTCGCGGTAGTTATGTTTTTATAACTACAGAACATATAGAAAAAAATGTGTACAAAATGTACAGAATGGAGATCATAACCCATTTGATCTAGGCCAGATTTACCATTCGTTACTCAACAAGAAGACAAACTGAGATACAGAAAAGAGAAAATGCTGAACAGAGCAATAAAAGGATATATAATCTTGAAATAAACAAATATCAGAGAGTTTTAAAGAAAGTTTTTATGTTTTTAGCCTTAAAAATAATATCACGGCTATAATAATATGATATTGTGGCCGTGAGTAAATAAGGCATAAATGTACCGACCCTTAGCAAAAAGTACGCGGCTGTGACTGTAAGTTTAACAAAACATACAGCCGTGACATGAAAAGGTTGCGGCCATCATGTTTTAGTACCCCAGAAAGCTTTTGAAGTGCTCAGTGTGCTCGTGAGCGTCGAAACAGAATAAAAACAAATGTAAATATACGAAATAGAGAGCTATGAATACACTATTTATAATGAAAAATTTGAAGGAACAATGCTTACATTGAAATAAATGATAAATAAGTAATAAAACAGTAGAAACCTTATCCATGACACCCTCGAGAGGAAGAAGATGAGAGTTTATAGATTAGTCGTGGTCCCTAAGATTACCTCGTGTGAATATCCACCTCGAATGGCTTCTCGGGAGTGAGAATATGCTATCTTCGAGCCAATATGAGCTCCAAGAACTCCTTCAATGCAAGCAAGAACATGGAAGAGGCTCAAGAAGTGTAGAATGGATGGGAAAATATTAGGTGGGGGAGTATTTGGGCATAGCCTAAGCCTCTAGGTTTTTTTTTTCTTCTACTTGGAAACACCACCTATTTATAGGCAAGGCGAGCAACACAAATCCTTTCTGGGATGCTGCCACCTGTTCGAAAAGGGGTAGTAGTGACGGCCGTTACCTTTTTACTTTTTCATAGTGACGGTCGCCACCTTTATGGTGGTGAAAAGGACAGTCGCGGCCTGGATAAACAAGCGGCGGCCATGACAAAGAAAGTCACGACTTGGTTTAGAGTTTGCAAAAAGGTTACGGCCATGACACAAATGTCACAACTTGAGGGTCTTTAGGGTTTTTCCTTGGATTTTGAGCTATATTCGTGATTTTGCTTACTTGGGAGTATTTTTTAGCCTGATTCTCATACTTTCGTTATTGGAGCGCATTCGAGACGGGTGCCTGAGATTCGGCTTGGTCAGATTGGGGTGTCTACAGTTGCCTGTGGCAATTCAATTCGGACCCTAGTTGTAATGACCCATGTAGCGATTCGGCCCAAACCCTAGTATTAGCAACGGTAAGTCGATAAGATTTTAGGTCATTAGAAGATCGAAAAGTCAAACTCGACCCGAAAACCTTAAAGAGACCTAATGCTCAGAAGTGAAGCCCTAATACTCAGAGAAGTCTCATGGCATCCTAAGTTAAGTAAATAATATGAAATATAAGGTTAAAAATTAAAAATATTTATAATTAGGGTAAAATGACCGTTTTGCCCATAGTACAGTAAAAAGTCTTAAAAATTTAAATTTTGATACATGGACACCCTAAATTAGATGTTTAAATACAATTAAGTAATAAAAAACAAAATAATAATAAAAATGACAAAAATAATCTTAATTGGCCTGCCACCTTGGGAAGTGTGTACAAAAAGTCATTTTTTACCTTTTTAAGCTCAAACATGAGAAAAAGTTGTACAAATCAAGCAGTATTATGACCCAAGATTATTTAAATATGTAATATATATAATAATATAATATCATAGGCTAAAAAATGCAAAAAAATCATTATTAATGTTCTTACACACTAAAATAAGTTAAAAAGTCAATTCTTGTCAAACTAGCTTAATTTGACTTAAAAACTTACACCTATTTAATCAATTGCTATAAAAATTATGATAATTCATGAAAATACTAAATTAATTATAAGCATACTAAAATAATATATTTTAGTAGGTAAAGACACCAAAAAGGTATACTAAATTAAAATTTTTGATGTTTTCATGCACAAAATTGTATCAGAACATAATTAAAACCCTAAATTTATACAAAATCAGACATTGAGCCACCCAAACTGCCCTTAGCTGACTTCCCCACCTGCCATGTCTGAAAATACATGTCCCCAAAAGACTATGGCCACCCCATGCAACCAATTAAAAATTTGAAAAATTAAAAAATGGCTTATACCTTCATAATTGCTTCAACTACCATTTTTTCCTATAAAATACTAAGTAAACCCCCCATTCTCCTCTTCATGTTTTCGGCACTAAGGAGAGAGAAAGACCAGAATTGAGTGTTCTAAGTGTTTTTCAAAGTGAGAGAGAGAAAGAAGGAGAAAAAGGAAGAAGGATATAAGAAGGCCATATTAAAGCAAAGTCCTAGCCATCCTCCATTTTAGGTCTTCAAACGAGTAAGTAAACTCCTATAAACCTCATGTTATTCTCTTACAAAATATCCCTCAACTCATCTCTATAAACACATTTAAGAATAATAATAATAAAAATTAATCAAAAAGGCATTGTAGGGCCAAGTAGGGGCTGCTCATGTTTAGTTGGTTCTTAGTTATGGTTGCATGTGGTTATTTTTGAGTTTAGCAACTTATATGAGTTCTGAAACTTTAATGTTTATGTACAAAATACATGCATGCAAAGAAATGAAACCAAATCTTGACACACCATGAGTTAGGACACACAACTCTAAAAGGCTTGATTTTTAGGTTATTTTGACTTTCTGCCCTGAAATTTGATTTATCATAACTAATTGTAGAAACATGATCTAAGTGTGATTTTTATTTTCAGAGCTAGGTCTTAAAGTTATCTTTCATATAAAATTGGTTTGAAGTGATTTCATTGGGTAGAACTCGAGATATACCATTTTTCTAAAGAGTGTCAGTTTCTGACCACCCTCAATTACAAACATAAACACCATAGGTTAGAATGAGAATCGAGCTTAGGTTAAAACATGACACTTGTAGACAACATATTTATCTTGCTTTCCACCAAACACGAGCCTAAAATATAGATATTTGATAAGTTAAAACACACCTCAAAATCACTATTGTAAATCTAAGACAGATAGAGCTCTTTGTCACATGTTTTTGCATGACTAGAAACTCATGTTTCTAATGACCAAATCCAAACGTGGTTTTCATGAAAAGTGTAGATAACATATTAAACTATTCACTGACCAAAAACTAGATCTAAATATTCTCAGATGGTCCCTTAGAATGTTTGTACATTCTCTGTTGTAACCAAATTCTATTGAACATTTTATAGCTGACTGAACCTATTTTATAAAATGGCCAAATTATCTAACTTGTTCCAAATAATTACCCTTAACACTAAATATGAAACTTGTAAAGAACACATTAAAATAGAACATATCCAAAAATCAGACCCATATCCTTGATTTGATGTCCCAAAATCGTGACCAACTGAGACTCAATTTCTATACCTTTCTTTATAAAGTGCTGAATCATTTTCTATTAAATAAAACAAATGACCCATTTACCTTAGGATCTGACCTTAGTGTTAAACATAAAAGTTGTAAAAAAATATTGTTATCTAACTAGTGTCCCAAAATTAGAACTTAACTCCATGTCTAAGTACCTCAAAACACTGTTATGTTTTTTAAATTGACACTTGAACGTTTACCTTAATTTTATTAAGTGTATAGTGGTATGTTATGCTATGGGACTTAAAATATAGGCTTTAATTAAATTATGTTGGTGGATTAGTGTATGAAAATTATTATTTGATGATTAAAATTCATGCCGCTAAGTTGAATCCATGTTTATGAATTATAGTTTGTGCTTCATATACTTGTACTTCATGCTTTAATGAGTTGTACCATGTACTATACTATGCTTAGACGCCATGCTATAAATAGTTGTACATGAGATACATATTGTGCATCATGGGCATTGCCACATTTTCATTTCGGCATATTGGAGTCCTCTTCGTATCTACCATTGTGGGTTGGAATATATTAAAATTGTTCTTTTTCTTGGCTCCTAGTCTAGGGCGTCCCTGGCATCTATTTTTGTAATTATTTTGGGATATATCACCTCTGAGCACCTTGTGCGTGTCCCCAGTGTTCAAAAAGAAAAATTTGTTATTTATATATATTGTTGGGCACCACGGGTTCGTCACTAGCATTCTGATTTCAATGGCTTAGACTTTGGATTGACACCGATAAAGGCATCACGAGTCTTAAGGTGGGACAAATCAACTTATTAGATGTAGGAAAATTATTTTGGTAGCCTAGGAGGGGGCTCAGACCCCACGCCGTTGCTATTGAGTAAAACAACTGAGGCATAAAGTTTAGGCGAGCGTTTACTATTTGTAATGAGGCGCAATAATAGATTTTGTGATCAACTCCCATAAAGTCTATTTTAAAATTCCCAGCATGGAATTTGTGTTATGATTCGGGGTATATGTCGAGTTGGGCACTTACACCGCACCCATTTGCATCACGTATCTGTACACTTATTCTTATATATGTTTGCCTTGCTGTAATTGTCAAATTTGTCTATCTCATTGACTTTAAATTGTACTGAGTGTTACATGATATGCGTTGTAAAATTTTTTGTTGTGAGTTTGGTCAGAAGATTTAGGGTGTTTTCTTCTAAACTTTGACTCATGGCATTCGTGCCACAAGTGAGGAGGAGGAACTCTTTAAGAAAGTCGCCCCCGAAGAAGAAGGATTTGAAGAACAAGGTGTGTGGCAGGAGTCAGTTGAATCCGACAATTCTAGCTGAAGAATTTAAAGTTCACCCGACAATTCTAGTCAGTCGACCCCGACAATTCTTGTTGAATCTTTTGTAAAATTGTAATCGCTATATATTTTGAACAGTTCAGAACTCTTAATGATGTAGAATTTATCATATGCAACTATGAATGAATGGCTATAAAATTTTTCTTAATTATACTTATGTATGTCTCAATGTGCCCGAAAGACGGGCGTCACATTACCCCTCTTCGACAAAGCTTACAATAATTCGTGGTACAAGTAAATGTCAAAACTCTAGAGACAAACCGATTGAACACGCCGCCAATCTAAGGCACCAACAAAACATGTATAAAAGCGTCGTCGAACTCAAATTTCCATCGAGCTTCCTACGTATCTCTATTGTAAAGGATCAGACCGGTCATAGTTCGTGGGGGCAATGCATATGATGCAAACAGGCTAATCATGATGCATAGTAGGTACAGTACGATGCAAACAAGTGCAATGCAAGAAAATTTAAGGTCATAACATGGATCGAGGAATCGAAGATCAATTTTAGATCGTGAAAGGTCATGAGGAGGACTGATGAGTTAGTTCAAGGTTGTGAGGAAGACTGAAGGGGTAAAAGGGAATTTTAAGGTCATGCAGGGACCAAAGAGTCAGTTTAAGGTCATGAGGAGGACCGAAGGTGCTTGGGACAGTTTTAGGTCGTGTGATGACCGATAAGTCAGTTTAAGATCATGAGGAGGACTGAAGGTGCTAGGGTCAGTTTTAGGTCGTGTGATGACCGATAAGTCAGTTTAAGATCATGAGGAGGACTGAAGGTGCTAGGGTCAGTTTTAGGTCATGCGGGGACCGATAAGTTAGTTTAAGGTTATGAGGTGGACCGAAGGTGCTAGGGGCAGTTTTAGGTCATGCGGGGACTGATAAGTTAGTTTAAGGTCATGAGGAGGACTAAAGAGTCAATTTAAGGTCATGAGGAGGACTGAAAATGCTAGGGGCAATTTTAGGTTATGTAGGGACCGATAAATCAGTTTAAGGTCACGAGGAGGACCAAATGGGCTAAGGGTAATTTTAGGTCATGCGGGGACTAATAAGTCAGTTTAAGGTCGTGAGGAGGACCGAAGAGTAAGTTTAAAGTCATGAGGAGGACTAAAGATGCTAGAGGTAGTTTTAGGTCATGTATGAATCGATGAGCTTATTTAAGGTCATGAGGAGGACCGAAGGTGCATGGGGTAGTTTTAGGTCAAGCGGCGACCAATAAGTCAGTTTAAGGTCATGAAAAGGGCCGAAGAGTCAGTTTAAGGTCATGAGGAGGACCAAAGATGCTAGGGACAATTTTAGGTCATGCGAAGACCGGTAAGTCAGCTTAAGGTCATAAGGAGGACAGAAGGGGCAAACTTATCAGCTTTAGGTCGTGACGAGAATCACGGATGTAAACTTATCGATTTTAAGTCGTGACAAGGACCGAGGTTTTCAAATGGGCATTCAGAACATAAAGAACGACTAAAAGATTTTTTGGTTCGTTCAAGACCCATACGAGGGTAGCTTCAAAGGTCTATAAAGGCGGTGGCATAAAAACATAACGGCCGTTACTTTTGGAAGTGGCTGTCTGCACTATTATGCCTTCGGAATGTAGCATCCGGAATATAAACCACATGGCCGTGAAAAACCTTTGGGAAAAAGTTACGGTCTCTACAAACAAACATGGCGGCTCGGGTTCGGATGTGGCGGCCACCACTTTTAAACAACTCAAACTTCACGGTCGCAAAGTCGATGACAAAACATAAGGCCTGGTCTAGTTCGAAAATCTCATTTGTGCAGACAAATAAACGGCTCTCTCCTCTCTCATTCGACTCTCTCTCTCTCTCTCTCGACTGTTAGGGTTGTATACTAAAAACTATATTTTTAATATTTAATTTTATTTTAATAAAATTAATTTTTTCATTTTATGAGAATCTTAATGAGTAATGTATGCAATATCATTTCTTTAATGTTATGCATGTATGTCCTTTATTCTGTACAATAATTAATCTGGTGTGTAGAGTACGACTTGCACACTGAAGACCAGATTTTAGGTTATTGTAGAATATAAGTATTTGTTCACAATTTAGAGGGAAGTGGATATACCATAGACTTTTAGTAGGCTTGTTTTAGTTACGGGGAACATATAATAGCGTCGTCTATTATTCCGACTCTATGTGCTAGTACACTTAGTGTATATTGAATAGGACCACGTTGGGTAATTAATTTTATATTGACTATATAAATTAATTCACACTCCATGATTATTATGTAGAGTACTTATGCTCTTAATCCTGAATTAATTATTGATTTTCGTATATTTAATATTCGTTATTTTGATTCATTAGAGGGTGCGATCTTATATGGGTCTATATTCCCGTGAGTTGAATAGCGGTATTAATTATATGGTGAATAATAATTACTGACGAAATTCACGTCTCGAAGGATCGGGATTGACGATAACTCTTAAGAAAACTTATAAGTTTTGACTAGGCCAAACTCTGTAGGTGGATTTGATTATTCGGCGGTCAAATAAGTTAAGCGGAAGGGCTTAAAGAATATCAAGATGCCGATTAAATTAAATTATCAGTAATTAAATTTAATTAACGGGTATCGGGAATCTTAACGTGGGAAGATGAGTTAAGCATTTAATAATAGAAGCTCAATGCAAGATGGTCTTGATATTATGGGTTAGAGCGCAATTACAGTTCTTTAGTGGTGTGAACTGTAATTTAGTATTTTATGAAATTTACAGAAACTGCTGCAAGATTTTTATAATTACAGATACAGCCGAGAGGCTTGCATAATTGCGAAAATCACTGGATACGTATCTAGATTACACTAAAAGTTTTCATCATAATTACTCAACAGGTCCCTACTGTAATCCTATAAATATACGGGTAGGCTGATCCAAATTCATAACTTGTCTTCATGACTAAAGCTGACCAAGTTTTGTTAGTACGAGTTCTCGAAGGATTGTAACCACACTACATTTGAGAATCGTATAGGAGAATACAGTAGAAGGTCTGATGTGAGTTTCAACTCGGAATCAAGATCGTAGTTGGAGAATCGACCAAAAATATATTCTTTTAAATTAACTGTGGTGATACGGGTTTTATTTTGATCGTTCAACATCAAAAAAATTTATTTAGAGCCCGTTTTGGTGATTCTCCGTCCAGTTACTTTTTATCGAAAATCGTTTACAAAAACAATAATTTTGACAGTTTTGCCTCCAACAATTGGTATTATAGCCGTTTTATTTTTTGTTTATGATTTATCAAGGGACCCGGTAGATTTAGAACGGTGCTAATTGTATTTTGCAGGCACAATAATCTCTGTTTTATGATCATCTTTTTATTCATGTTTGAATGAATAGTTTAGATGATGATTATAATTAATTTTTTAATCACGAGACTTGATCGTGATAGATTAAATTTTTTCTAGATCGAATGTGAGCCTACGGAACATAGGTTTTGATGTAATAGCAATTATTTATTTTTAAATATCAGTTTAAAATATTTAAAAATAGATTGAATATCCAAGAATACGAAGAACAGGAGACGGCACCAGCGGTGGTTTTGATTTTTATGGGCCAGAGATCGCGATAATTTTTTAACAATTTTAAAATTATTTTTTCTATGAGTTTATATAGAATTTATGCATTAAAAACAACAACAAGAATAAGTCAAAAATAGCAGAAAAAATTGACAAAAAGAGCCCACCATCAACGGCCTTGTCGGCGGCAGTTCAGGGCCGATTTTGTTGATTTTTCAAGATGTTTTTGAAACAATTTTTTAGACATAAAATAGCAAACATACCTTAAAATGTTGTCCAAAACACTATTAAAAACCAGGCCAAACATGCGGCAAAAAGCAAGGAAAACAGCGACAGTTTTTTGCGACAAGCGACGGCATTGTTCAGGGCTGTTTTCAAGGCGGGATATTAGTGCTATTTTTTCAGAAAAAAATAGGAGCAAAAACACCACCGAAAAAAACCCAAACGGGCGCCTGAAGTGGGCAGTGGCGGCGGCGACGGCGGCGACGACGGCTTTGGGCTGTTTCGTTGGTCATTTTCGGGACTATTTTCATTCTAATTTTTTAACAAAAAAATACTAGTTTTCGAGAGCTATTTTTTAAAAAAAAACAACATAAAAAATGGAGCTCGGGAGCTCGGGAGTGGCGCCAACGGTGGTGCTTTGGCCGGTGGCAGTGGTGGCTTGGTTCGGGTTGTTTTGAACGTGATATTCTAATATGTTTTGATCATCTTGTGATATATTTTTATATCACAATGTATCAGACAATTCTGATGCAATCGGGATGCAGGAAACTGGTTCGGAATGAGATTCTTACAGTTTATCTTCAATAGTAGAATGAAACTCTTCAGAGTTTCGATTCGATCATAAAATCAGGATATATACATATCTTGCATTTATATTCATATGAACTGCATGGACGATGTATATCTATTTTATATTTTTCTATTAATTTAATTAATTCAGAAAAATCGATTTTAATTAAATGTTTTGTAATAAAAAATTAAATTAAAATTTTTAATTAAAGTTTTTAATTAAATAGAAAAACTTAAGACATTTTTTTTTACAAAATATCACGTTTAAGGTGATTTTTTTATAAAATCAAATATCTTGAAAAAATGTGAAAATTAATTCTGGATTTTGAATTAATTAAATAGAAAAATATTAAATCTAAATAAATTATTATTTTTTGAAAAATGTGTAACAAAAAATAGAGTAATTAAATGCCTTTAATCACTACCTTAGCTGAAAAGCTGAAGGAAAAACTGTGCATTTATTGAATTTTATTTGTTACGCATTAAAACACGAAAAGATAGTTTGACAAATCAGAATATTTGGAATCGTGTACACGGAAAGATGCTTGATTCTTTCAGATCGTGTGATTTTCAAAATTAATAAATTTATTTTAATTAAACAGATTTTTATAACCATAAAAAGATATTTTAAAATTCCAAGGAAGAGGAAATTTGTTCATAGATAAATTCCGCGGTCTCCATTACCAGTTTGCAGGCGATGTAATTAAATCTTGCGTGTTGGCAATAAGGTTTTCCTTCCCATCGGATAGATTAATTGCGGTATCGCTAGTACAAATCTCCTTTAGGTATAATTCTAGATAATTGTTAGTGTGGATCACTTCTTCATTTGAAGAGTTCATTGCGAAGCGATTGATTTGGAATTAGGTGATGGTTAACACTTAGCTCTATATAATAGTATCATCTCCATCTGAGTCATTGCTATTATTTACTAGGTCGAAGTTATGTCATTTATTTAATTTTACTTGGTAGGGTCAGTTACCTAAATAGTAAAATTAATAGGAATTGACCTATTTGGACAAACGATGGATAGTAGACCTCCTCCCATCGAGGCATGTTATTCACAGGGTACCATGCTGCTGGTGAATTTTTTTAAAATGATAGATGGAACCAAATTAAAATAAATTTAAAGTATTGCTTATCATAATTAACGATAATTTTTAATTATGTAATTCTCAGAAATAAAAAGGCTTTCAATTTACTTACGGTTATACTCAAATAAAACAAACCAACGGGGCCAAATTTTATTTACTAGAAAAGTAACTTGGATATGGCTTTAACTACTAAGAGTATTCTTCCAATACTAAAAAATGTATTTGTTTCTAAAAAAGGTTCAGAAACAGGGATACACGATTTTCAGGATAATTAGTGGGCCACATACTAGTGTGAAAAAGCCATAAAGTAGATCTTTTCACTACAACTAGACATGGCACTGGAAAAAGTTATGTCCAGTATTTCTCAAAAAGTAGAACAATTCGGGTAATTTCTGTTCATTAGTTATGAAAATATGTTTAACGGTGTTATCTACCGGTATCTTGTGTATAGGTACGGGAGCCACTAATCATGTCTACAATTCATTGCAGAGATTTTAAGAAACCTGACAGCTCAGTGACGGAGAAATATACATGTACATGGGCAATAATACAAGGGTGGCAGCAGTTGTAATAAGAGATGTCACTATCAGTTTTAGTAGAGATAGGATATTACTTCTAAAAGATTATCTTTATGTATCTTCGATTAGAAAAAATTTAATTTCAGTTTCGCGTTTAATAAAGGACAAGTATTCTGTTCATTTTGATGACTCTGTGGTTGTGAAGAAAAATAAATATTTTATTTATTTTGGTACATTGGTAGATAATCTGTATGTCGTATCTCCTATCTCTCCTATACTGCAACTAATTGAATTGAATAACATATCTATTTTACCATATAATAGAAAGTTTCCTTCTTCAATGAACCAAACGTTTCTTTGACACTTACGCTTGGGTCATAATAATCTAAAAATGATAAATAGATTAGTAAAAGATAGACCTTTGAGTTCATTGAAAGTGGATACACTTCCAGTCTATGAATCTTACTTAGAGAATAAGTTGATCAAGATGCCCTTTTCGGTCAAAGGGTATAGTTGTAAAGAACCGTTAAAACTAGTTCATTCTGATGTGTGTGGTCCTATGACAATCCGGACTAAAGGTGGCTTTGAGTATTTCATTAGTTTCATTGATGACTACTTAAGGTATAGATACATTTACCTGATGCACCGTAAGTTTGAATGCTTTGAGAAATTTAAAGAATTCAAGGCGGAGGTGGAGAAGTGTCTAGGTAAAAGTATCAAATCACTTCGATTCGACCGTGGTGAAAAATACCTCTTTAGAGAGTTTAGGGACTATCTATCATCAGAAGGGATTATATTCCAGTTGACTATACCAGGCTCTCCACAGCAAAATGGTGTAATCAGAAAGAAGGAATAGGACTCTTATGAAGATGGTAAGATCCATGATGAGTTATTTAGGATTACCCGATTCATTTAGGAGACTTGCATAAGAGACAACGGCTTACATTATGAACTTAGTACCTTCTACTTTCACAGAATTGTAGACCGGGCGTAAGCCTAGTTTGAAACACATTCAGATTTGGAGGTGTCCAACACATGTGCTGAAAGGAAACGCGGGTAAGTTGCAATCGAGAACATAAGTCTGTTTCTTTGTGGGGTATCCCAAGAGAACGAAGGGTGATTTATTTTATAATACTAAGAATCAGAAGGTCATTGTTAACACCAATGCCCGATTCTTGGAAGAGGATTATATTATAGACCACAGGCTTAAAAGTAATATTGTTCAGGAAAAAATAAGAGAAAATACCAGTAGAATGGAAGAGGAATCACAAGTCACCAATATTTCATTGCCTCGTTATAGTGGGAGGATTTTCAGGACTGGTGCAAATCATGAACAGGGTGTTGATGCACAGGGTTCAGATTCTGCATAGCATGTTACTGCTAGTACACAGATACATGTAGTGTCTCATCGTAGTGGGAGGATTGTTCATCAACTTGATCGGTATATATTCTTGGGAGAGTCTTTTGACAAGATTTTGGCAGAACTGGATATCGAACCCTGTAACTACAATGAAGCACTTTAGGACAAAGATGCAGATCTTTAGCAAAAGACTATGAATTCTGAGATGGAATCTATATATTCTAATCAGGTTTGAGAACTTGTAGAATCACCCGAAGGAATAAAACTCATTGGATGCAAGTGGATCTATAAGAGGAAGAGAGGAGTAGACGGGAAGGTTTAAACTTTTAAAGTCAAGCTTGTTGCAAAATGGTTCACTTAGAAAGAAGAAATTGATTATGTGGAAACCTTTTCGCTAGTAGCCATGCTTAAGTCTATCCAGATTCTCTTATCCGTTGCTGCTCATTTCGATTACGAAATTTGGCAAATGGATGTTAAGATAACTTTGCTTAACGAAAATCTTGACGAGTTTATCTATATGGCACAACAAGATGATTTCATAGCAAATGGCCAAAAGCACATGTTGTGCAAGCTTAAGAGATCCATTGATGGACTTAAGCAGGCATCGTGGTCTTGAAATATTCAATTTGATCAAGCCATAATTTGTTATAGTTTTGATCAGTGTCTAGATAAGTCCTGTGTGTACAAGAAGCGTGATGCAAGCGCAATGATCTTTCTAGTACTTTATGTAGATGATATCTTGCTCTTCAAAAATGATGTAGGCGCATTATCTACGGTAAAAGTATGGTTATCTGTGCAGTTCGATATGAAGGACTTAGAAGAAGCCATTCACATCCTTGTGATTAAACTTGTGCGAGATCGGAAACAAAGAATGTTGGGCTTATCATAAGCAAAGTATATCGATGATATCCTTACTGATTTTAGCATGTAGAATTTCAATAAAGAATTTCAATAAAGGATCAATGCCCTAAGACACTTGATGAGATAGAGAGGATGAAGGCGGTTCCTTATGCTTCGACATTAGGAAGCCTAATGTATGCTATACTTTGCACTAAACCCGGCATCTGCTTTACTGTTGGCATGGTTAGCAGATATCAGTCTACCCTAGGGTAGGAACACTGGACTGCGGTAAAAAATATAATCAAGTACCTGAAAAGGACTAAGGATTATATATTGGTTTATCAGGCAGACAGTTTAGTACCTTTAGGGTACATAGACTCAGATTTTCAGTCAGACAAAGACTTCCGTAAGTCTACCTCAGAATATGTGTTTATCTTAGGAGGTTGAGCTATTAGTTGGAGGAGTATCAAGCAGTCCTGCATTACTGATTTCACCGTGGAGGCCAAGTACATGGCAGCTTCGGAAGCAGCCAAGGAGGCTACTTGGCTCAAAAACTTCCTGTTGGATCTCGACGTGGTCCCTTCAGTTCAGTCGGCTATTACACTTTATTGTGATAATAACAGAGCAGTTGTAAACTCGAAAGAACCAAGAGTCCACAAGAAAGGAAAGCACATTGAGCGTACGTATCACCTGATACGAGAAATTGTACAGAAGGGCGATGTTGCTGTGACCAAAATTGCATCTGGAGACAACCTTGCAGATCATTTTACAAAACACTTACCGGCTAAGACTTTTGATAGTTATGTAGAGGGCATGAGAGTTAGATGTATGGCAGTATATTTTTGAGTATAAGTAGGAGATTGTTAGGGCTGTATACTGAAAACTAAATTTTTAGTATTTAATTTAATTTTAATAAAATTAATTTTTTCATTTTATGAGAATCTTAATGAGTAATGTATAGAATATCATTTCTTTAATGTTATGCATGGATGTTCTTTATTCTATACAGTATTTAATCTGATGTTTAGATTACAACTTGCACACAGAATAGCATATTTTAGATTCTTACAGAATATAAGTATTTGTCTACAGTTTAGATGAAAATGGACATACCATCAGTATGACTGTAACAAAGAGTTTTAGTAAGCCTGTCTTAGTTATGGGGAACAGATAATAGTGTCGTCTATTGTTCTGACTCTCTGTGCTATTATGCTTTGTGTGTATTGAACGGGTCACATTGGGGTAATTAATTTTATACTGACTATATAAATTAATTCACATCCCAAGGCTATTACGTAGAGTGTTTATGCTCTTAATCCTGAAATAATTATTGATTTGCGTATATTTAATATTCGTTGTTTTGATTCATTAGATGGTG